>APFE030159982.1:0-45304 GCA_000404065.3 Pinus taeda
AAGGTTAATGAGAAGACGGACGTGTATTCCTTTGGAGTAGTTCTTCTAGAGCTAATAACTGGAAGAAAACCAATCAATTACAAGAATCCTAAAGGCCAAGAAAGCCATAACTCTAGTGTCCTTGCTTGTTTTGTATTTGATAATTTTGGATTCTTTTGGTTTCTTTGTCTTGGTTCAAAATCTTAATCTCTTGCCTAAATTTCAAAATTTAGGCAAGGCCATTACTGGCAGCTGGTTCTGTAAAAGAACTTGCAAATCCACTTTTGGAAGATGCTTATGACATGAGCAAGATGAAGAGAATGGTCATTGGTGCAGCATGCTATCCGAGAGAGGCAGCTCAATTTTGACCTCGAATGAACAGAGCAATTACTCTTATTCTCTTTAGTTGCGTATATATGTTTCAGTTTCTAATCTTCTTCAAATTAGTTGCTTGAAGACGTTTCCTTTCCTGTGAGGAGTTAGTGCTAGAGTTGTTTGCAAATCCACTGAGTTAGTGCTAGAGTTGTTTGCAAATCCACTTTTGGAAGATGCTTATGACATGAGCAAGATGAAGAGAATGGTCATTGGTGCAGCATGCTATCCGAGAGAGGCAGCTCAATTTTGACCTCGAATGAACAGAGCAATTACTCTTATTCTCTTTAGTTGCGTATATATGTTTCAGTTTCTGATCTTATGTCAAATTAGTTGCTTGAAGACGTTTCCTTTCCTGTGAGGAGTTAGTGCTAGAGTTGTTTTTGCCCATAACGAAGAATGGCACATGAAATATCGAGTTGATGGTGGATTATGGCAAAATATTCAAAGCCTCAATTGCCAATAATCTCTTTTTCCATTAATGAAATATAAGATTATTTGAATATAATCTTATATTAGCGAAAGAGATTACATCATATCTCAAACCAAATCTTCAGTATGCAAATTACCCCTCCCTAAATAGGCAAGAAGAGCGAGCATATCTGCTTTCGCTCCAATATCAAGAGAGTATATATCTTTTTTGAGAATCACTATCCTAGCTGAAATCTGGATTGCAAGATCTGAATTGAAAGCTTTGGTTTCCCCAAATAAAGTGGCTTAACTTTGCATTAAACTGGCTTTGTCAAATTTCAAACAATGGATAAATGTTAATGTAAGAACGTGAACTTATTCTTCCTCATTGTTTGTGTATAACTTATTATTGCAGATTTTGAAATTACTACGAGGAGGAGATGACTTATTCTTCGTCATTGTTTGTGTATAACTTATTATTGCAGATTTTGAAATTACTACGAGGAGGAGATGACCTACCTTATTGGACCAAGAGGCAATTGACAATGTCCATGGAATTAGATGAATTGATTGAGCGATGAATCTGGAGCAAACTCTAGGAGTTGTGACATCCAAACTCATCTATCACTTGCAATGCTTGGAGTTGATGATGATTTGGTATCAAACAGTAGTCCAGATCAAAGGGTAGATCTTGTACATGAGAGCAGAACCTTGGAAGATTATTCTATGGATGTTATAGCCATTCAACAAGCTTTGATTGATTTAAATTTACTTCTCTGAGCTTCGTAATTTTTCTTACTCCTTGCTTCTGTAAAAGCTTCAATATTTTATACTTGGTGTATCACTATGAGCCAACGTCACTACTTAGCTGTGTTCAATTTCAATCACTCTGCATATTGGCTGAAGCTGTGTTTGAAGTTGAGTGGAGTCCATGTAAAATCCCTTGCTAGTTCCTTGTATAAATATGAAAGTCATTAGTGATCACTAGTTTTAGTGACTCACTAGAGCTGAAAATTTTCTTGTCCTTGCCTTTGGAGCAATTGTATGAATGCGGAAGGAAAAGCAATTATGATATTGCAATTGATTTGCCAAACCATTGTTATGTATTTTTTCAGGTCTGAAGATGTGTAACTTGTGGTTTAGCAGAACTGTCTGCCTGACAGAACTGCATTGGGCTTGAACTTTTCTAAAAAATTAAGTTGTATTTAAAGAAAATATGGTGTCCAAAAAGCATAAAACTCCAAACATCAAATCTCTTTCCTCTTTGTAGGCTTGAACCAACATCTCTTCTAGAGAAATTCTACAATTCTAATTTAATAATCCTATCAGCTCTCGTCGTCTTTTATTTTTTTCTTTTCTGTGTTTGCAAGTACACGTGCAACCTTAAATTGTATATATTTTTGTTAGTGGTTATGTTGATATCTGGGATGGAGTGAATGTGTATTTAAATTTTTCCTAATTATATTTTTTTTAATATTTGTAATTACATTTCTGTGTGTTTTTAAAAGTTTTGGTGCTTTTGAAACAAAATGTAATGATTGCATGATCTCGTCTTCTTTTTATTTTCTTTAATACTTATAATTACATTTCTCTGTGTTTTTAAAAGTTTTTGGGGCTTTTGAAACAAAATGTAATGATTGCATGATCTCGTCTCCTAATGATTGCATGATCTTGTCTTCCTTTTAGAGGAATATTAGCAATTAATTTTGTGTTGTTACAAAATGTTGTGCTGATTCCTGTTCTTTTTTCCCACTTCAAGACAGTGAATTTGAAGTCGTCAACAAGATTGTAGGCAATTTTCTAAGGCATTTGTCAACTTACCTTAGAGCTTTGTTGGGTTTTCGGTATGGTATCTTCTTTATTGTTATTGCTTCCTAGAGACTGTTATTGTAAGATAAATTCATTTAATAATATCAAATTTACTTGAAAGCTTTGTAAGAATTCTCACTAATTGATATAATTAATTGGTTCTCGGGGAATTTATGGGATTTAAGGGATTTTAACCTTGAAACAGCTTTTGAAGTTGGCAAGAATCTGCTTGGAATTACTAGCTCCTCTCATGTGGGAGTCGCATGTCTAATGGTCATATAGACATTTTTCCATTAAGTTGCATTATTTCAAAAAATTCACTTAGACCATTAGTAACGATGATGAAATGCGCAGTAACATTATTTGCATTTTTAATTGCATTTTGTTCACTGTTTTAATGCAGTGCTATGTCCTTTTAGTTCAGTCCAACCCTTGGCAAGCTTGTCAAAGGAATTGGTAGCAATTCAGTTAATGAATTTTGTGCATATTCTTATCTGCATACATACACATTTCATGGCCATTCCAAACAAATTGGGGTTAACGCATGAGCCCTCTTCAAAATATATAGTGAGTTATATCAGTAATCCTCCAGAAAGGATCGAAATTTTAAGGAGTTTTCTCTACAATGTATACCGAATCTTCTCTACAATGTATACCGAATCTTTTTACAATTCGCGGGAACCTGTTAGCCTGAAGATTACTCTGGAATGTAGTATGTAATCTGTAGAAATAATATTTGATGTCAGAATTAAATTATCTCAATGTATAGTGAATATTTTTACAGTTCTCCAGGCTGAAGAATCTTCTGGAATGCAGTATGTAATTTGCAGAAATAATATTTGATGCCAGAATTAAATTATCTCATGCATTTGAGAGATATATTTATATTTTGGAGATAAAATGACATAAAACCCAAAAAATTCAATAAAAAAATTGTTATGATTATTATTTCCCATTATCAATAATTCAGTGTCATATAAGTCCAAGATTTTTATACATTTACATTTAAGGGAACTAAAGAAATCCAACAGAATGAATACCAATAGCGGCACAAACACCTTTTAAGAATATGCAGATTGAAGTCAATAGAAGCAGAGATAGAGTGTTGAAGACTTACCATACACACTGAGAAGCAAAAAAATTACAGAAAAAGCTCACAATGGAGGACTCTATATAACCCTTTTTAACCCTTCTTAGTTCCTCTTTTCTCGTTGCCCTTATTCATCTTACTAATGACGACAACATTCTGCTCCTCTTCAATACCTACAGTAGTATTCAGTGTTGTCTCCTTCTAGTTGAAGTCATTCCATAGCCTCCTAAAAATGGGAAGTTTTTTTTCCGAGATGTCATAGCCAAAAAGCTTCCAAAAACAACAAGACCTGTTTAATGCAATAGACATTGGTTATTAGCTCTTTACCCTTCACCTACTAATTTTCATTTTCAATGATTCTTTATATGTCACAATGCTTCTTGAATTTATGCCTTACGGTGTTTTTTTTGCAACGTCTGGTGCAAATGCTAGTTTAGGAAAATTAACAAATTATAGTTTTTTTCCTGATTCAAATTGATAATGAGTTAGCTTAACCTTCTAACAATCTCCTCACTAAAAAATAATACTAAGATTCCCATAGTTGTCTCTAATATATATTCTAATTAACCACCTTAAATAAATCATAGCCTTCCATTAACATGAGATCCATTTTGCATTCAGTGTAATGGCACGCATTCAGTCAAACACGTCAGCGGAAGAAATGCTAACCAGATTTGTTGGTGTTCACGATCGAAGGCCGCCAGCCTGAACTCTACCGGCGTCCGTTTCATAGTGAAAGTATAGAAACATATCATGTGGCACCGTTAGCGCTATTATTTAGGAAAACTCAAAAAACATAAAGTTTACATTGCAAATGATGAATTTTATTTTTAATATTATAATAATACTATAGTGACTATATAGTAAACTTTCCAATTATTAAAAAGGCTGTTAAGTCTTTCTTTGCTACTCCATCAATATATTACTATATAGATTTTGAATTATTCATTTTCATTATATTTATAAAAAATATTCATTAATTGCATATAGATTTTTGCTTTTTTATTAAATAATTTGTTATTTAGATTTTGAGTTCGTGTGTTTCGTTATATTTCATAAATTTGTATTTATTAATGCTATGTATCAATTTCACTTTTTATATTTAAAATTATAATTGTTTTATTTTAAATTATTATATATAATATAAATTTTTAAAATATTATTATAATAATTTTATATAACTATAAATTAAAGTTAGGTTTTTTTTTTTTTTTTTTTTTTTTTTTTTTTTTTTTTTTTTTGTTTTATCTTTAGTTTTTGTAAATGTATTTTTGGGAAATATTAATATTATTAAAATAAATATTATTAAAGAGGGAAGGTAAGTAAGTATGTATATTCATTTTACAATCAATTTCAATTAATTATTAATATTATGTTAATAGGGAGAACACTATCTTTATAAACAACTTCTTAACTAAATAATAGGTCAATAATATGATTACTATTTTTTTGGACAACTCTATTGTTACAAGGATCATAATATGCTAGAATTTGTATCTACCAAAAACAAAGCTTCATAATAAATGTGGTAAAGCACAAAATAAGAAAGCAAATTTTAAAGCCATAAAAACTAGTCCAATGTGTCAAACATGGAGTAGCCTTTTGCTTATTTCAACTTTATTTATTATCACACATGCACACCCACACAACATGTCCCAAAGCATTTCTATATTAATCTTACAACAATTTATCATATGATAGTTGGAGGACCGCTACCTTAATGAATAGCCTCATTTGGGTGAGGATCTTCCTATGTTGAGACACATACTAATACAACCATATTCCTAAATCATTTTTCTTATTTTAAAATGAATGGATTTAGTACAATATTTTTTTTCATAAATTTATATATTTACATGATATCATTTGTTATTTAATCATTTGTATGGTAATTTCATAATTGTATTAAGTAAATGTGAAAAGGCAAACATGTATTCACATAATACCATTCGTTATTTAATAATTTACATGGTAATTTCATAATTGTATTAAATAAATGTAAAATGGTAAACATTAGAGATGCACGCTAGTTAATATTTGAAATTTCACCCATTCATGTAGATGAAACAACAAGAATATGTCAACATCTTTCATTTTTTACCATAAAATAAAAAATTGGATTAATGTCTATTGACATAGTTATTGCAAATCAAACCTCATAACTAATGTGACATAATATAATATTATATAATGTTTTAAAGCTATAAAAACTATTATAAAATACTAAGCATGTTGCATGGACTATTTCCCCTATTTATTATCAGTGAAGCCAAACAAATGGGCATATTTATCCCATGAACTATTAATCATTTTTCACTGAAAGAGCTATTATCTTTATAACTCCAATTAACATAAAAATCATGATATGTTGAAACTTATTTTTTATCACAAACAAAAACCACAATTAATATGAAATAAAATGCAAGCAAAAAATTAAATTATAAAAAAAATTATAAAAATATAAACATTAATAACATTTTTAATTATAATTTTCTAATATAAATATACATACAAACAAATTTGGAATTACATTTTCATATTTCCACTTTCTCTTTTGTTGTAAGTAGCCCTACCTTTGTTGAAACTTATTTTTTATCACAAAACAAACTCCACAATTAATATGAAATAATAATGCAAAAGCAAAAAATAATATTGTATAAAAAATTATAAAAATATAAACATTAATAACATTTTTAATTATAATTTTCTAATATAAATATACATACAAACAAATTTGGAATTACATTTTCATATTTCCACTTTCTCTTTTGTTGTAAGTAGCCCTACCTTTATATGATGGTTATTTATAAAAGTAAATGGATCCATAAAAATACTCTCATATCATCTAAAAATATAATAGTAAAGTTATAACTTAATAATACAATATATTTGTATGTGTTTTTTCATAAAATGTTACAAATTAAAATTTAAAGAGGGTAGAGTATGTGCAAGGGTGGTAGGAGGGGGAGAGGTTATCTTTAATTGTGATGTAACACAAGTGATTAAGTAGTACCGGGGACTAGGAAGGAGGACCAATAACTAAGTTGAAATGTATGACCTTTTGTTTGGGCTAAACTTGGCCAAAGATATGAAACTCTATAAGATTGCAATCCTTAGGGACCCTCTCCTCAGCATACAATACTTATATAAGGGCTCTTATCCTAAATAAAACCACATCAAGCTCCTTCAAAGAATTATGGGTACTCTCGATTATTTCCACCTTAGGTCCTTTTTTCACATCCTAGGATCCCAAAATATGGAAGTTGATAAACATGTTAATCTAACATACCTTTTAATATTGGGATAGATTGAAATAAATGATTTTTTTATGGAGAAATATCCCATGAATATATCTCATTCCCCCTCATTTTTTGTGAATATTATAAGAGCGCCTATGCAAGTTTTTATGAAAATTTAAAAATCCCATATACAACCACCCCATGTATTGACAACAACTTTAGAAATCTCGGTTCAAATAGATGATATATTAAAAGGGGTGGCATGGCTTATCATGAGTACATAGATTATGCATGGGAATTTTTCCCAATACCTTAGCACGTGTTAAGAGCAGAAATTAGATGGCACAACCAACTTCAAATAGATCTCAAACCTGGAGCATTGATGGAGTTAAGGATGTGGATTATTAATGAAAATTAATGATGACATGATATGTATTTCATGTGGGATCTCAGGCACAAGGATTAAATCCACAGGTTACATTTGTTCCTTCTAACATATCCCTCCATTGCCTGATACATGAGAGCAATGGTTCAATTCCCAATGGTGCCTTGTGACTTCTCTTTTGAACTGGTTCGTTGTCTTAAAAATTATTTGTAACATCTCTTGTATCTTGGAAATTACCTTGGCTAATTATTCTATTGTAGACATAACTAGTAGAAATTGGAGCTCATACAATGCAGGCATATGTGACTTGAGCAGTTCTTCTATTTATGGAGTGTCTCAAGTTTCCCTTTTGACTCACGAAGTTCTTATCAACCTTGCTTGCAACAATTCAAGCTTATTCTCAATTTGTTCTCATCGATGTTTCTTTAGGTGCCCCTACTCTCCTTGGCGAGGTTGAAATGATGTACCCTACTCTCCTTAGTGAGGAATTCTCAATTTTTTTTTCATATTAAGGTTCTCTGAAGCTTTGTTCCCTCAATTGGAAGCCTCCTTCGTTTATTCTCCTTTGTCGCTTGTGTGTTCCAAGCCCTTTGATCATCTGCACCCCCCTGCTCCTCCCTGTGGACCAAGGCCACTTCACTTCGAATCTCGTGGCATTATAACATACGTTTGGCCTGTTGTTGTCCCTTTAGCTTCTCCTTGCAGCCTTTCAATTGGACGTCAGACTTGTTTGTGCCCAGTCCTCTTTGAGATTTGGTTCCTTTTTTTTTGAATCTTTACAACTAGAACACATAGACTAGATTTGGAAAGTTCACCTGTAGATGACAACCTCCATCTCTCTTATGGATGAGATTCAATCACTTAAAGATAAAATCACTCATCAATATGGTGAAATTGATGCACTACATACCCAGTTGACTTGCTTTTGTTGATGCAGACAAAAGAAAACCAAAACTCCACAAGCACAACATTTAGCCGCCCCACAACCAAATTGTCGCTTGATCCCACAGGTCTCTCGAAGAATTCTTCTTTCATTTTTATTGATGATGTAACAACCCCGAAATAAAAACATGTAATTAATTAGATTAATCATGCTATTTATAATCAACACAAAATCTATCAACTAATTAACATCAAATTTAAAAAATATAAGTAGGGACAACTTATCTGTGGCGATGATGTTTCTCACTTGCGATTTCTGGGTTGAACGCTAGTTGAATTCTATTCACTGCAACAAAGTCTTAGGGATGACTCTCCACCCAACCATAGACTCAATTACACAAAATCTTGCTACAACTAGCCACCCCCGAGCCCTCAATCAACGTACTACTACCAGGGAATCCTTTGTCTCACAACACTATTCTCCCAAGAGAATGGATGATGGAATGCCTCTTATCTTCATCATCATCTATTAAATAGAGAAAACATTGGAAGAGGAACCACATGCACACACTCCATGTGTCAACATGCAACTTTACTACTTTCTTGTTTTATTTCTTTTGTTTTACTTTTTGATAGCTTTACTAATTTTTACTACTTTCTTGTTTTATTTATTTTGTTTTTACTTTTTGATAGTTTTACTGATTTTTAATATTTTTCTGTTTATTTTTTAATTATATTTATTTAGAGCTTTATAGTATTGTTATTTATTATTTTATTATTTATTTACTATTAGTATTTTTTATTTATTGTTTATTATTTATTTTTTCTAGTATTTTAAATATTATATTATATTATATTAGTTATTATTTATTATTATTATTAAGGGACATTACAATACTCCCCCACTTTAAGCAACTTCGTCCCGAAGTTAAGTTGAATTATTTAACATTTTATTTTGTTATTTATTACTTCATGTTCGCCGACACCCTTTGCTGAACTAGTATAACCAGTAGGCATTGAAAGTTTCACAACACTCGGGAAATCCCAAGGAACCTTTGTCCTTTTTCCCACTTTCGGAACTAGGCATAAACCTCCTTGGTCTGTATCCTAGTCTAAGGCTGGCCCCAAGGCTCGCGCCTGACTCAAACCTCATCTACCCCAAGGCAGGCATCCGGTACAGTGCTCAATGTCTCCGGGCATCTCGCAAGGTTGGCCCATTCCCTCCATAACTCACTAAGGCGCACAACCCCAAGTATCGAAGTCCTTACACCCCTACTAGACTTCAACGTCCCAATACAATATTAGGCACCTAGCCTTCAATATCAGGCACTTGGCCTCCTCAAGATGGTCCCATAGCCCTCAAGAGTTATCCATCAAGAGCTATACAAGACAAAGGAACCACTGGCATATGTAGTGTTGATTGAGTTTGTCCCTAGCCCATATGGTGTTACTTATTCTCCCTCGTGCGTATGGGCTCACACGAAATTATCAAATAAACCAGCCCTCTCAGCCCATTTGTGGAGTCTTGTCAATCATCACACCTCAACATGCAACCAATGCATTAGCTATACCATCATAGTATCATAGAAAATAATTCACATGCCATGTCTTGTATGTCATCATGAGATTCATCATTGTTAATCACAACATTATGAATAATAACGAACTGCATGCTCACGCATGTCATAAATTTGTACGCAACTATGACATGCTTCACCTCACGAAATACCATCATAAGTTATAACATCAACATATTTGCATCAAAGACATATCATGACTTCACATAATAAATGAACCACATGTCAATAATCCTCATATTATAGCATCATAATTCTTATGCCACGTTATGCATATCATATCCATCATCAGTGTTCAACATTAAATACCTATCATCACATAGTAAATGAATATGTCAATATACCTCAACATAACATCATAATGTCTATGCATATCATCATCATCATAAGGATACATCATCACTATAAGAACCACATGTGCATCATTATCCTCCTACCATTATATCACAAAACCTCATGTAACATTATACTCAATCCCGGATGCGGTGCACATCACAGTTAATAGGTTGGCGGCAGAATAGGACGGCAAGTGGCCTTGCCACTTGGCCCTCTGTAATCCTGCACACCAATCTATAAAAAGAATTAATATTGGCCATACATGGCAATTAAGTCGGCACTACCTTCAAACCGCTTGCATCTACCCGCCTCGGCTCGGCTCAATGGTGACCTTTGGTAATATTAACTCCACCGCCCCAGTGTCTAATCCCCTGCCTCTGCAATGCCAATGTCCTATGGCAGCAGTGGATCCAAGCTCTCACACTGCTATAGGCAGGCACTGCAGCATCCTTTTCTGCATTAATCTTAGCCCGGGCATTCATTTTACTCAAAGTCTTGGTCTACAATTTCATCTTCCACCTCGCGTCTGCAGCTAATCCTTCCTTTGAGCCGACCTTTGAACCTGTTGTGCCCTCTCATCACTCTGAGTCGTCTCCCTGCAGACATCCTCCTACCCCTGGTTTCAATATGCCCAGAACTCCCCATAGAATGCGTAGTCGAAGAGGGGGTAGTAGAGGCAGAGTGTCCTGCTCTCCTCCGTCTTCGGCCTCTGGCACCTCCTCCCCTTTGGCTCAACTGACTTCAAACCATTACCCAAATACTCACAGCGGCAGAGGCCGCTCACGACCTCTCCGCCTCCAACTGACGCATTCTGACTCGCCACCCAGTGAAATTTCCTCAAGTCCACAGGCGCCCCTCCGCTCAGCCCAATTCATCTACCGTTGTTCCCTGAACCAGCCCATCACAACCGCCACCATCTCCATTACCTTCCACGAGGAGGAGCCAGCCACAAAAGGTGGATGCCATACCAGTGTGGAGCCAGCCAGGGTCGAGGGGAGCACACACTACGCAAGGGCGAAGCAGGACACTCCTCCGGACAAGCAAACTGGGGAGGAGAAGGACCATGACCATCAAGCAGAAGACGACATGGATCCTTACAGATGTTTTGTCGTGGAGGAACACCTGGAGCAGCGAGAAGATGACACAGGAGCAATGCAGCAGGCAGAAGACGACATGGATGAATACAGGTGTTTCATTGTTGAGGAACACCCGTCGCTGCCGCATAACACCTGACTTGCCAGCATGAAACCTGACCGGCCACACAACTTGCCGCGTGTCTTTGAGTCTTAGGTTCCGGGAATTATGATATATGGTTTTTTCGGGGTTTTTAGGAAAACTTGTTGTCATATGGTTACTTTGATGATTTTTTTGTTTTTTTTTTTTGAAAAATTGATTAAATACTATGCGTAATTGTTGGTTTCCCCTACGTGGGCAGCAAGATAACATCTGCAAGTTTATTTTTGAACTGGGCTGGTTTCCCATTATAGGCAGTCCATACCTTGTTTTGCTGGTTTCTGCCCTAAACCAGGGCACGGACATGCAAAGGCCAAAGCCTTAGTGTACCATTATGTTTCAGTAATAGAATTTAGCACACTAAAAAAAAAAAAAAAAAAAAAAAAAAAACATCATAACAGTTGTCTCTTCGGAGACATCCGATAAAATTGGAACGATACAGAGAAGATTAGCATGGCCCCTGCGCAAGGATGACACACACAAATCGAGAAATGGTCCAAATTTAAAAAAAAAAAAAAACATCATAACAGTTAATTAAACCATCACTGCAGTCATGGTGTATGATTTAGATATATCATAAAATTTAAACAATAAATCATGATTTAGATGCTCCATAAAAGTATTTATCTTAGCTAAGTTAAGCTCTCCTATTTAGTTCACCACACATTTTTAATCAAATAGATACGGAAAATCCTGAAACATAACATTTACATCTTCCAAGATAGTTGGCCCTAGGTTATATTGGTTCCAATGGAACTTGACTTTGCGAACTCACAATTCATTAGAAAAATCAATTCCATTTACTCATATGAAAATGAATAACAAATATCATTCACCATCCGTTAGGATCTCGACTATCTCTTCATTACACATTAAAACCAATAATCTTCATCTAACACAAAGTTAATAACACCAATTCATGTGTAATTTAAAATATAAATTTAATCCAATTCTCAAAAGTTAACATTAAAACCTATGTATTCCCAATAGTATTTATTTGATTATCAATTAAATAAATATTGTTTCCACATATATATTTTTCTATAATATATATGATTTAAATTAATAAAATATAATCATAATTACAATTTAGAAATGATAACTTTAAAAAAAATAATTGACCAAATAATTTTAAAAAAATAAATATTCTAAAAATAACTTATCAAATATCTCTTTGTATATTTAATTAACAACTTATAATTATTAAAATTAAAATTTTATATTCCACCTTTTTATCACCATCCTATTATTCACTAAAATCTTTTCTTATGTCCACATTTTTTTATTCAAACATAAACTCTTATATATATACATAACCAACACTTTCTATATTAAACATTAAAGCAGTTTAACTAACGAATAAAACTTTACATTTCTATGTAGTAGTTATCTTAATCTTTAAGAAAAGGCTTAAACCTAGCTATACTTACAATATATTTAATGTCTTCATGGGACAATGAAAGAGCCTTTCCTTGTATCTACTTCTACCAACATGAGCATGTAAAGCTACTTCTCTCTTGCCTAACATGCACACGTGAGAATATTTACACAATTCCCCTTCCGGTACCAAAGTGAAAGCATAAGATATTACTTTGGGTTATTACATCTAATATGCTGATGAAGAAGATTATTGGTATAGCTCACACGGGGCATAACTAATACTATATTATTATTCAACACAACTTTTAAGCTCTCGAGCTGAATGATTTTACCCATTCCAACTATAAGAGATACAAACTCAACCATCAATGTATCTCAGCTAAATGGTTTAACTCATAGTAAGTCAGGACTAAAATAAAAACCACATTATTACTTACCTATGCCTTGATCAACAAACACGTTAAATTCGAAAGACAACTTAAATTGAAACGAAGGCAAACACAGTTGAAACTATTCATTGCATGGATCTCTATTGTTGCCCCAATTAATTTCCTTGTGGACATAGCACGTAATTAATTATTAAGTGAAATCTAAAACATACAGATCAACATGACATCTCATTGGATTAGATGACAAATATCAATTTATAAAAAAAAGAAAGAAAATAAGTAAGCTAGATTTAAAATGTTTCACAATGATGATAGAGTGTTCTTAATCTCTCGTGCCCTGCCTCCTAGCGCTCTGCATGCACTAGGGTTGTTGGGAGCTCGCCCGTGTGCCCCTGTGGCTGCTGCCCTGCAACGCTCAGCCCTGCTGCACTTTCACATTGCCCATGGAGTCCAGTGGGGGTCCTGTCCCCCCCCCCTATTCCGCCCCTAGAGATCCTAGTGTTCAGGTCCATGATTGTTGCAAGCTCAAAGCGCCCTCCCTTTGCGATTCAGCAGAAGTTTATAAAGAAAATGGATACCATTCCTTCAGTTGCCCTTCCAGAAGAAGAAACCTATAAAACGGCCCTAAATCTGGCTGAGAGAGGTCTCATAGGCTAGTTCACAGGCCTCTGGCCTTCTCCCAAGTCGATGGATGATTGGACTCAAAGGAACTGGACACCATTGACCAAAGAGGGTGTCAAAAGCTATTTTGTGGGCAAAGGTTTCTTTGTATTCGTATTCGAAAGCCTGGAAGACAAAAGCTTAATCCTCAGGAATGGCCCATACTTCATGGGTCCACAAGGACTTTATCTAAACAAATGGTCTCCAGATTTTGATCCTACCCAGGACGTCCCCTCTGCTGTTCCAGTTTGGGTGAGACTCCCTCATTTTCCCCTCCATTGCTAGAACCAAAAATCACTCCAGATCATCGGTAATGCTCTAGGAAAATACATAGATCAAGCCGCAAGAAAAGATTAGTATTCATGTGCCCGCATTTGCGTAGAAGTGGATCTAGAAGAGGGGCTGCCGGAAGCAATTAAGCTCACTGTTGCTGGGTGGACGCATGTCCAGGAATTGGATTACGAATATCTTTCTTTCAAATGCAGACATTGTCATGGCCACGGACACTTTGCAAAGCATTGCAAGGAAACGCTTGAGGAGCATGTAGACAAACAAAATGGGGAACAATGGACTCTAGTCTAGAAAACTGCCCATCCAAAAAAAGGCACTGGTAAAGGCAACACTATAGGAGTCCCAAGCAGCTCCAAGTCCAACCAAGAAAAGGAAGCAACCCAAAATGGTACAGAAAGTTTCTAGATCAATCCGACAAACCTAGTCCTGGAAAATTTGGAACAGACAAAAATCCCACCTTCAAGCAAAGATGGAGGGGAAACTATACAGATCGAAGCCTCCCAAGGCAACCCCTCCAATCCCTCATACGCAAAAGTCACAAGGAAAAAACCTGCGGAAAGCTCAGGCTCTTCGAAGGACGAAACCTATGAGTGCCCTTCAAAAAGAGCAGGAAGGAAATCCCGCAAAGAAGTTAGGGAAGAGGAGGCTGAAAGACTAAAAATACAAGGAAGTCAGTCCACAATAGAAATGTCTATTGGACGAAATACCAGACCAAGGCCTTTTAAGGGAGGCTCCAACCCCCCCTCATGTAAATAATGAAACTCGTCTCTTGGAACTGCAAAGGACTGGGGAATCCCTCTAAAATTGAAGTAGTTAAGGACCTCTTGAAAACAGATCCCTCGGACATTCTCATGCTCCAAGAGACTAAGATAGAAGGGTGAGCCCTTCTAGATATCAGCAAGTCAAAATGGAAGAAAATTTCAGGTAAAGCAGTCAGCTCAAGGGGCTCTTCTAGAGGGTTGGCAACTCTCTGGACCGAAGATTTATTCCAGCTGAATAAATCCCATGAAACCCAACACTGGATCTTCACGGAGCTGACGCACTGCGCAAGTAAGTTGACCATCTCTCCCTTCAATCTTTACATACCTGTCATTTACTCTGAAAAACGAGAATGTTGGAATTCTCTCTCTGCTTTTTTAGAGCAGCATTCTCCCAACAACATCATCATAGCCGGGGATCTTAATATAGTCCTGAAAGAAAAAGAGAAGAGGGGTGGTTCCAGTAGCAGAGATCCCATGTTGGCCACAGTGGAAGAGCTCACACAGCCTTGGGATCTCTTAGATTTCAATCCCGTCCAAGGTCTTTTCACTTGGTCCAATAACAGAGTTGGGTTGGACCACATTTCTACCCGCCTGGATCGATTTTTGGTGCAAAGCTCCCTAATGATGAACAAAAAGATAATCATCTCTAAAATTCTTCCCAAATTGACCTCAGATCACAAGCCTGTCCAACTTCTACTGGAAGATGAAGAAGATCTGGGCCCTATACCATTTCGATTCAACCCACTTTGGATCGAGAGAGAAGGCTTCATAGAAACAATGAAAGCATCTTGGGCCAAATCCTTCTCAGGATCCTCAAGTTATGTTTGGGAGAAAAAACTTAAGGCCACAAAACAAGCATTGAAGGAATGGATAAAGAAACCAGTCCCTACTCCAACCAGCCAAAGAAAAGAAGCAGTGCAGACTCTGCAGTCCCTGCAAACAAATATGGAAAGCAAAGACATCACAGTGGATTTGTTGGAAAAAGAAATAAAATCCCAACGCTCCACATACCGATCATTTCAAATGGAAGAAGAATACTGGAGACTCAAATCTAGAAGTTTGTGGCTTAAGGCAGGGGATCAGAACACCTCCTTCTTCCACCGACAATATAGAGCACATCTGTCCAGGAATCAAATAGCAGAAATCAAAACAGCGGAGGGCCAAGTCTGCAAAGGTTTCAATCAGGTCAAAGCTGCTTCTGAAATCCACTTCAAGAATCTATATAGTGAGGGAACTCATGGCAATGAGGACGAAGCTACTGATTTCATCTCTAACATCCCTTTACTCATCAGCCCTGAAGATAATATAGCCCTCTCTAGACCCACAACTAAGGAGGAAATCATCAAAGTTATTTGGTCCATGGAAGCAGATAAGGCCCCTGGGCCAGATGGATTCACAATACATTTCTACAAATCTTGCTAGGATATCATCAAATCTGACCTTCAAAAAATGATAAGAGGGTTTATGAAAAAAGCTAAGATAGGTGGAGGAACCAATTCCACCTACCTAGCCTTAATTCCCAAGGACTCCAATCCTGAATCATTTGCAATATTCAAGCCCATATTGCTTTGTAATGCTTCTTATAAAATGCTGGCCAAACTATTAGCAAATAGGATCAAGCCTTTGCTCAAAAGACTGATCTCCAGCTCTCAAGGTGGATTCATGGAAGGCAGGAACATTCTGGACAACGTTATCCAAGTTCAGGAAACAATCCACTCAAGCAAACAGCGGAAAGAGAAAGGTATGCTGATAAAACTAGATATGGCGAATGCATTTGATAGATTTAATCGCTCTTTCCTCATCAATGTTCTCCTCTCCTTTGGCTTCTCGCCTCATTTTGTTCACCTTATAAAAGCCTGCATTGACAACCCTTGGATTGCCCCTCTAGTCAATGGTCGTCCTACCAATTTTTTCCAAGCTCGGAGAGGCATCAGGAAGGGATGCCCTCTCTCCCCCTTTCTGTACATTTTAATGGCTGACTCCCTCAGTCGAAAACTCTCAACTGAAAGAATTGCTGGTACCCTTCCGGGTCTCAAACCTTCCATTGGTGCAGACCCTCTGAACGATGCTCTCTTTGCATATGATTCCCTACTCCTTGGAGGTGCCTCCACCACAATTGCCAAAGCTTTCGACACTATCCTTAGAAGTTATTGCAAAGTTTCGGGAGCATTAGTCAATTTGAGCAAAATTGAAGTCTTCAGCTGGAACATAGACCAACAAGATCTCATAAGCATTTCGAATCTCCTTGGGTTCAAAGGTCATGCTCAATGGGACGGGGTCATGTACCTTGGCCTCCCCATCACAAATGGAGTTAATAAGAGATCGCTCTGGAGCGAAATCATCAATAAAATCAAATCAAAAATCTCAGTTTGGGGAGGCTTCTGGTTAACAAAAGGTGGTAAAGTCATACTAATCAAGTCTCTGCTATTTGCACTTCCAAAATATCAAGCAACATTTCTATTAGCTCCAAGAAATGTGATGGACCAAATCTCTAAACTCCTCCGAGATTTCTTATGGCAAGGTGGGAAGGGCAATGAAAAAAAATTGCACTTAGTAAATGGGATTTGGTTAAAAAATCGATTGCAGAGGGTGGTTTGCAAATTCGAGATCCCTCTCTTGTCAACATAGCACTTGGAGGTAAGATTCTATGGAAGATGGTCCACGAGCCCACTCATCCAGTCAGCGTCATTCTACGGACAAAATACGTACACAACAATTCTCTCAGAAATCTGCAATGTGACAACTCTGTTAACTACACGCAGGTTTGGAGACTATGCTGCAAAAGTAGTAATTTCTTCAAAAAAATTGTATACAGAATTCCTGGCAATGGAAAGCCCACAAACCTGTGGCTCGATTGTATCATGGGTCGTGATCCCTTGGCTGAAAACGAGGAAATCACAGAACTTAGAGAATAGTTGGAAAGCGCAAGTATTAACAGTATTTATGACCTTTCGAAATGGGATCATCACGGTGACTGGGTCGGCTGGGATTTTCATTGTGTCCCTGTTCGGTTAATCCCTCAACAATACTTACTTGTTGAACTGCTGGAGGAGTCAGTCCCTGTAAATCGATTCATGAAAGACAGTTGGGGCTGGGGCCAAACAGGAGCATATTCTACAGCAGCAGGTTACAGAGTTCTATAGGCCTCAAGGAACAATAGCCAATCTCTGGCCTTTTGGAAACATGTCTAGGAACCATTAGCCTTACCAAAAGTGAAATTCTTTTTCTAGACCCTGGTTCATAATAAACTTCTAACTGGTGATAATCTAGCGAAAAGGAACATAGCAGGGCCACATAGATGTGTGCTATGCAGAAGCAATCTTGAAACAGCCCAACATTTATTCATGGATTGTATATTCGCCAAAGAGGTTTGGGGACTTATCCTTCAGGACTTCCAGATTTCTGTCCCTCCACAAAATTCTGTCTCGGAACTTTTCGCCTCTTAGAGTCTTTTCTACCCTCATAGAATTCCTATCAAATCATTTTAGTGCAAAGTCTGGACAGCTTTGCCCAAATACATTTGCTGGCAGCTCTGGTTGGCCCGCAATGAGCTGATTTTCAAAGACTTGCAACACTCCCCGTTGCATGTAGCAGCTAAAGCCAAATCCTTCCTCTTGGAAGATGGCCAGTAGCAGTATTTTAAAGAAGACTCTTTGCTCCTGCCTGAGGAAAAGAGGTGGCTTGGCCCCCTTGAGCCATATCCTCGAAAGTATCTCCTTACCCCTCAAACAGCAAATCCGGATTGGCGTAAAAGAGATCCTAATGACACATTCTAAAATTGGTGGCGGATTTAAAATTTAACCACAATATTCTTCGATGGGACTTCCAAAGGAAACCCCAATGTTGTCGGTGCAGGTGGGGTCATTTACTCCCCGGATTGGCTTTCAAGAGATTGCTTTTGCTGGGGTTTAGGCCATAAAACCAACAATCAAGTTGAGATCCTCGGTCTTCTAAAAGCATGCCTCATAGCAAGAGACAAAGGTGTCAAAGACCTCCAAGTCTTCGGAGATTCAAAGATATTAATAAAAAATTAAACTCGGAGGAACTATTCAGCAATGCTAGTCTCAACAAAATTTTGGGCAAATTGAAGAGAGTCCTTCTAGACTTTTCTTCCTTCAAGTTTTATCATATACTCAGAAATTCAAACAATGAAGCAGATCAGATGGCGAACAAAGTTTGCTCTCTCATGAAAGGGCAGCTAATCCTAAATGATCAAAGTACCTTTCAAATTCCTTGAAAATGTTGTAGCTCAAAAGTAGTATTTGATGGACAACTGCATTGTAATTGGGGTCGCCTTGGGAAAGACCCATTCTCTCTTCTACAATTAAATAAAATACATACTCGTTTTAGTTAAAAAATAAAAGTGTGTCACAATGATGACATTATTCTGAAAATGCAGCTGCTAATTCCAATTCAAATTCATTTTCAAAAAAAAAAAAAAAAAAAAAACATAACACTCAACCATCCATATCTGTTTCCAAAATAATAGTCAATCCATCACTATCATGTCTTTCTTTGCATCCCAATTTGCACAGTTACTTTCTGTTTGTTGCTTGGTTCCATTGGCATGATAAGGAAACCACGAATTGGTGCTTGGTTCAACATGAATTTTACCACTTGATAAATCTTTGTGTGAGTATCTCAACTTTATCCAGGCTCCCAACCAAAATATTCAACGCTTTACACAATCAACAGAATTCATATATGTATTCATTTGCATTAAGTTGGTTTTATATAGACACCAATTAGTCAAGCAATTAGTCTGACACAATAAGTGCCAAGGCCCGAGATAGAAGGGTAGGACGTGTGCATAACGCGTCCTTATTTACAACAGTAACTGTGGTGATACCCTCATTCACAGGGGAATCCGCCAAGCTTGCTTACCAACTAATCCGTGCATTTACTCATAAAAATGAGGTATCGTTGAAGGCTTATGCCTGGTTCCGAAAGTGAGAAAAAGGACAGAAATTCCTTGGGATTTCCCGGGTGTTGTGAAACTTTCGATACTTGCTGGTTATAGTAGTTCAGCAAAGGGTGTCGGAAAACATGAAGTAATAAATAACAAAATAAAATATTAAATAATTCAACTTAACTTCAGGATGAAGTTCCTTAAAGTGGGTGAGTATGTAACTGTCCCTTAATAATTAAATAATAAAATAATATAATAAAAATATTATAATACAAGAAAATAAATAATAAAACAAAAATAAAAAATAGTATTAGTAAATAAAAAATAAATAATAATAAAAATAATAAATAACAATACTAAAGCTCTAAATAAATAGAAATAGAAATAAAACAAGAAAGCAGTAAAAATCAGTAAAGTTATCAAAAAGTAAAAACAAAAGAAACAAAACAAGAAAGCAATAAAGTTGCATGTTGACACATGGAGTGTGTGCATGTGGTTCCCCTTCCAATGTTTGCTCTATTTAATAGATGGTGAGGAAGATGAGAGGCATTCCATCATTCCAGGATTCCATCATCCATTCTCTTGGGAGAATAGTGTTGTGAGACAAAGGATCCCTGGCAGTAGTATGTTGATTGAGGGCTCGGGGATGGCCGGTTGTAGCAAGATTTTGTGCAATTGAGCCTATGATTGGGTGGAGAGTCGTCCCCAAAACTTTGTTGCAGTTAGCAGAATTCAACTGGTGTTCAACCCTGAAATCACAAGTGAGAAACATCATCGCCACAGGTAAGTTGTCTCTACTCATATTTTTGAAATTTGATGTTAATTAGTTGATAAATTGTGTGTTGATTATAAATCGCATGATTAATCTAATTAATTACATGTTTTTATTTCGAGGTTGTTACAGATGATCTCATATTTTAAATATGTCTTTTTACTCAACCAATTTTGTAAAGTTTATGTATGTCAACCTCTTATAGCAGTTGGTTCTCAATTTAATCTTTTTGAACACTTGTTAGTCCCTCCTTGGAGGACCCTATGCATGAAGAAGCAATGTACCAGATCTCCCATGTCGTTGTTGTGTTCAAATGTTGATTTTAATAGAAACCTTACTCATTTGTGTTAAAAAGGAAATAAAAAAGTAGATTATGTACAACTTTGTGCACTTTAGTAGTCAAATTACTACACAAAGATAGATCCCTTGTCCCACAAACAAGAGAGTCTCATACACCAATTTAATGTCTAACTTAATCGTAACCTTCAAATAATAATAATAATAAAACATCTTATACAAATTGAAAAACCTCATATTTATATATATATATATATATATAATAACGTCTTCTTCCCATTTAATACCTTATATATATATATATATTAATATTTTAAATATTACTTCTTATTAATCGTTAAATTAAATCTATTATCATAATCTTTCTACTATGTCAAAAATGATTATACTTCTTCAATGCAATGACTTGAGTAGATTATAAAGTGTTTCCCTTAATGGAACCTACGATATTATTTGACGTTTGGAAATTGCCCTATTTATTATCTATTCAATGACCATTGGGATGTTTTTAAACATCCATCTAAAATCTAATGAGTGTTGTCTAGGTTGAATATGAGTAGAATGGAGTTTATTCTACTCGAGTGGTCATTTCATACCAAATCCCTTTTCATTATGCTTGGGAAGGCATTTTCATATGTGGGGTCACTTAACAATGACATAAGTATGTAAGCTCAACTCTCACGTTGTCATCAAAATTATGCTTGGGTTTATCCTTACCCTTGGCCTTTATGGTGCTTGGGTTCATTTTCTTCTTCTCTTTCATTATTGATAGTTTTCAAGAATGATCTACTCATATGCTCTGTGTTGTTTTAAGTGTTGGAACAATATTTATGTCTAATACAAATGCCATAGGGATTCATTGTCTAGTCATTACCTATTTTCCCATTATTGAAGAGTCGTGAGAAATGAGGGAATGATTGAATACCAGAGAAGATGAGTCTTGAAATCAAATGCAAGGAAGAAACTAAAGAAATAAAATGTGCATGGACAATTACATCCAAATCACCCTTTATTAGAATTTACCTCTTTGTCGGTTCAAAGCCTTTAACTATCTCATTGTCTTTTGTCATTACAAATGTGGAATGGAAGTTGATATACATGGGATGTGTAGGGGATGAAAGATATGATCAAGTATTTTTTAAATCATGGACTTTGAGCCTATAAAAGTTAATATTTTGACTTTGTGCAAGATGTGTTCATCAATGAGCCATGCAATCTTTAATGAGGTTTGTTCTTCTTCTTCTTTTGCATTGTTGGAGTTTTGAAATTTTTTATGCTTTTGGGAATCGATCCTTTAAAGGTGGAGTGGATTTAGTCTTGATGTCAGACTAGCATATTTGTCATTGTTTTGACCTCATGTTTAACAATCTTTTTGGAGGTGTGCCCTAAAACGCTCATGGAAGACTTTGGTTTTGAATTGAGGTAATCTATATTATTTTTTTCTAATGAATGCACACATTACATTAAAATAGATAATACTACAAATAATTATGCATGTTTGCGGTAATAGAATTGTAATACATAATAAAACAAATCATCATATATATATAGCCTCGAGGGTTAGCTCAATTGGACGAGTTCCCATTATTAAAGCACCTCACTATTGAGAGATCGTAGGGTCAATTCTCCTCAACATTCTCAGGGTTAAGCTCCATTAATGAGCTAGCGAAAAGTGATCCCTTTGGGTGGATCTGTGCAAAACAATGTTTCCATGGACATAGTGGCCACTAACCTCTGGAGTCCATGAACCACATCCAATAAAAAGATCATACATATATGCATCCAAGGCAAACGAAAATAATAAGAAAGACTAAAATTATTTTGTACCTCACCACAACTTAAAGATGCATGTTTCTGTTTAAAATTTCTTTACAATCATATCTATTAGTTGCTTTCAATAATATGTAAGTTTCAATGACCTAAATTTATTTTTATTAGATATATATAAAACAAAAAACAAAAACAAAAACAAAACAAAAAACTTTGTACCATGCCAAATTGCTTATGTAATACAATATGTCATGTCCCCAGTTAGAAGTTTTGTCAAAGAAATTCTCAATTTTGTAATTTTGGCAATTAATATAGTATTAGATAAATAAAAATTAGGAGAAATAAGTTGTGGAGATGCTAAGTAATTTTTTGAAGAAAAGGCAAAGGTTGGGACTTCAGAAAAGAAGAAAATTAAAGTGAAGATAAGTTGTGGAGATTACCAAAAAGGGAAATCGAATTTTGGGAAGAATCAAAACATGGTATCAAATCATAGTGTGAGAGAAATCGAACCATGTTATGAGGAAGGGGAAGAAACAATAAAAGGAAGGTTAGAGCCACATTTTGATCATTCTGTTTTGGAATTCCGTTTCTGATTTGGAGGGTTTGCTTGAGTTGTTGATCCAAGTCAATCAATGTTGTTTAGCACAAGGATTTTCAAGTGGAAAATCCCAACTCTCTTTGGGTGAACCTAGAGTGTCACCCTAGGAGAGAAATTTGGATTTGATTGGATATTTATTTTCCTAAATTTTGTGAGCCAGTTCATCTGTGTAACAAGTGGGACAAATTTTTTAGGAGTACATAGTAGGAGAAATAGACTTGCTTGGAGGAGGAAATTGCCGAGGAAATTTGCCTCAAGAACTTGCAAGAGTTTCGCTTGGAGGAGGATGAATTTCCTTGTGGAGTTTTTGAGCCTGAGATTATTGCATTTGTGTGGGTTGAATTCTTCTTCCTTACGACATGTGTTGGGGTTTTTATGGACCATTTTGTTGAGTAGTTGTCAAGTAGCTTTGTGCCAGAAATAGTTGCAACCTCACTCTACTATTTCACGAGCTAATTTTTCATTGATTTCTCAGTTATTTGGTGGAGGATTTTGGGTGGAGAAGTTATAGCTTTTTTGGTGGGACGCAAAGCTAGACAATGGGTAAAGTCACATAATTTTGGGTAATTCCGGGAGGTTAGAATTAGCCCAAAAGCTTTCTAGGCTTTGTAGGTCCGAGGTTGGGGAGCATTATCCTAATTTTATAGAATTTTTCAGGCAGTATGCAGGTTATAATCATACATTATTATAGTAGGGCGTATTGTTCATTAGCTAGGAAGTTTGCATCATATTGTGGGTTCGATTTTGGCTTGGAGTTAGGCCAACCTTTTCTAGATATTATTGGGTTATAAGAGAGGAGTCTGTGGCTGCAATTTCAGGTCGATCAGGGTATTATTGAGGTCATAATTTCAGTTTCTTCTCTAGCAGCAGTAGCAGTAGCAACATTATTTTGTGGGTAATTTTGACATTTTGGGGCTTTCTGTTTCATCTAGAATTAGCCTAAGATTTTTCTAGGTTCAATAGATTTGGGTGAGAGAAGCCTCCAGTTAATTTTTCAGAATTTTTGGAGCAAATTTGAGGCCTCAAATATCAATTTTCATACAACAACAACAACAGAAAATTTATGGGCCAAGTGTACAACCAATGAGCCTATTTCAGTGTGCAGTTTCCTTCATTCTCACCTAGGTTTTGCATGCTTGCTTTAGCAATCCCATGTGCACTTATTCCACTACATTTTTTACTTAGATTATCATTGGATATTCAATATATGGCTCAACATTGTTGCCCTATTTCCTTGGTGTATTATTTAGTGCTTGCATGGTGTATTTCTAATTCTTTTTGCTAGTTCATAATTTGATATTTACTGTTAATTTTCCAATTAGGAACATTACACAATAGTGCTACTATAATTGTGCTCTTGGCTAGGTATTTGGATTAATGTGTTTATTGCACTAAGTAATCAATATGAACTCGATGTTCTTGGACATTAAATTTGATCACATTATTAACAATGTATCCTAAGATGTGAATGAATGTTTCCATGCCAACTATAGATTCATATTCTCTAAGAACTAGATTTACTTTCATGATACTAACTCTTAATGTCAAAACAATTAGATGCAATAAATTTCTATAACTTGACTTGATGGCTCGATTTATCATTATATTAAAGATAAGTATTGATGCAGGCATATATCCAATGCACATTCATTGTAATTTCCCATACCCTTCAAGATTATAAACATATATTATATTTAAAAACATTTACATCCTTGTGAATGACAAATTGTGAACTAAAAACCATAACCAGGAATATTGGCAAGTTACCCATGAAGAGTTCAATTAGTATTTTGGTTGAAAGAATAGCATAGTCTACTAGGATCCATCCATTATGCAAGTGAAAAGTAGCTTCGTTGGAGCCTTGACATCCTCTATCATGTAACTGCATATTACAAGATCATACACATTATAGAGTTGAAGGAGTTGTTTTCCAAAGTTTGTTGATTTTCCACGACCCTGGTGTCTAGGAAAGAATCTTAAATATATAATGATACCAAACCAATAATATCAACAAAGCTACTTTGCATAGCGGAACAATATAATGTAGTAAATCAATCACATGCACAATAAGAACAATATACTTAACCCAACTTCATTATATTATTAGCATATAATACAACAGTATCTGGCTCTCATACAAGGGATAATGGCCCTCAAATATCCACAAGTACAAGAGTACAAGATACAATGACAATCTCATTGCTCTAGTGAATAGTCACAACCTCTATGTTGTATCTCATCATGCCGGTACTTCACTTCCGATCTACTCTCTAGCTACCCCTTAGTCCATTAAGGAACAACACATAGAGACCCCAGGAGGGCTTCCACCTATCACTGCTACAAGTCACTTATGCTACAATGAACAGAGGTTGATCCAATCTGCTCCTCTAGGATGGCCAATACGTGAACTACACAAACTGCCTCTTCTAGCAGCCAAGAGTCCTTCCGTGCACTACACTTCGGGCTCACACTTCGGCACTTTCACGCTGCCCTCCAACAACTCTTCAAATGCCCAATCCAATAACTAATAACCACTATGAAATATGCTCCTAGGAAAGGCCTTCTAACCACCCTAGTTAGCCTTCTTCCACTTGGCTTCCACAGGCTGCAAATTGTCTAAACTTGGACCTATTCTCTAGAAATAATTCAACACAAAACCATCAACATACTTGTACTCATGAGTTGTTGCATCTATTGTAGTTTGTCAATCTAGTTAGGGCATCAACATAGACCCTATCAACCTTTTCTAACCAATGGAACAATCCTCAAAATCAGTGTGGCTTCCCTTCCTTATTTTTTTGCCTCCCACGTTGCTTGTTACCTTATCATTGTGCTTGGTAATAGGCCTTGCGACCCCTCAAATAAGCCCAGAACAGGCCTGTGGTATCTTTTTTGTCCCACAACCCTCTAAAACAAGGAGAATTACACCCTAAAATATGCACCTCACTACCCATAATTCATTCAGCTAGCCTTTGTTGCACCTCGGCCCTATCAAACCCACAAAATAGACCTCAGAACTACCCTTGTGCTCCTCATTCCTCTCCTTCTTGTGTTACGGATACCATATGAGATGATCTCTCTATGAAATGTTGCTCTTAGATTGGTCTAATAACCTCACATGTGTCCAATATATATATCCTCACACATGTCTCCAACAAATTCCTTGAAGAGGCATGACTTTTGGACATATCTACCTCAGGCCTACATGACTTGTATATCCCAAAAAACCCCTCATTACCTTCAAAAATTCATATATTCACTTAAGCATCTCTGAATTCGATGATTCTCGATGTATTAGATTCTCCTCACCATCCTCTATCATCTCCATCTATCACATTCCTAGTGGACCTCATGATTTTGTCCCAACTCCTTTGGGTACAAAACCCCAACCATGGGTTCCAAACCCACAATGACCTATTGTGGTGCTCCAACCTCCAAACCCTAAACCCTAGGGCTTGGAGTACGTCCCAATCTATCAAAAATCAACACTCCCTCTTAGTGAGGGAGGTACTTCCAATACTAGGAAGTATCTCATCATCATCATCACTACTCGCAACACTCACCCAACTCCTAGCACTCACAGTTGCAGTTGTCCTTGTAGCATGAACTACGCCTTTCTCAGAAGTGTCATTGTCACTGGAAGCATCCTATTTCTTCTTCTCCTGAAACGTCTTCCACTCTCTCCGTGATTCCTTCTTGGCAGTTGTAAGAGAACCCTTGCTCCCCATTAGCCACGCGCTCTTCTTGGGCTGCAAAGTCTCCCTCTGAATCTGCAAGCACCCTCTGCAACTCGACTCCCTATCAGCCTCTGGCACCTTGATATTCTTCTTTGAAACTTGTACCTGCCCCTCTGCATCCTGCATATACACCTACTTCTCTAGAACCTACACCTGGTCCTCCTCCTCCTTCTTCTTATGATCCAATGGCTTACCCATCAGCCTGTATAGACCATGCTCTCTAACTCCAATCACAATACCTGCGGAGCTAAAGCCTTTAGGTCAGAGTCTTGCCTTTCGTTCCTGGAATAAGACCTCAAACTCCTTCTTCTCAATCACTAAGACATATATCACACTATATTTGGGTCCCGGTACAAACAGTACATCCTAGACCCGCATCACTTGTCTTGACTCCATCCTAAATGGCACAACTCCTGATCCTCAGATTTCCTTCTAACTCTTGTCGCCCAACATCATGTGCAACTTTGAGTCCCACTTAACTAGAATCTTGAATACCTCCTATGACCCTATCATGTGTTTCGATGCATGACTGTCCACATGCCATCCATCCTCATCGATGGTACCCTATGAGAAATGAGAGATCATAGAAAATTCATTCTCCTCCAACCTCCTGGTGAGAGAATCTATCTCAGCAGAGGTGGCAAGATTGGTGACCTGCTTCCCCTTCTTCTTCCCGTCATCTCCCATATTCTTCTTCATTAGACATCTCGACCAAAAATTACCCATCTATCCACAATTGAAACACTTGATCTTACTCAAGTCCTTCTTCTGCTTACCCTTCATTTGCGTTACAAGTGCCACGTCATCATCTGAAGCCCTCTTCTTTGGATGAATATCCTCATCTCGCAACTCCTCCTGAATGAATTTGACCCACATCCTATTCCAGTTTGGAAACAATTCCCTGGGAACAATCCCCTTGTTGAATGGATTCCACAATGGAGTAAACCCTTTCAAGGCAATCCTCACCATATCAGAATCTAAAATAGTCACACCAATGGCAGCAAGCTCATCTTTGACCTGAGGCAACCTTGTCAGATACGAAGTCACTCCCTCACCCTACATCATCTTGGTAGACTTCAACTTATCCTCAAATACTAGTATTTGGTTCTCATTCTTATTTTGGAACAAATTCTGAAGACCCATCCACATCTCATGCGCAGTGTTCTTCCAGGACAAATGAGGTATTAGGGGGTCCTTCACACCATCTAGGATGATCAATCTCACCCTCGTATCTAATTCCTCATACACTTCCAACTCCTTAGGTTTGGTTGGATTTTTGATCTCTTTCCTAGAAAATTCCCAGATCCTATTGACCTACAATACCAACTTGATCCTTTCCTTCCAAGGACTATAGTTAGACAACCCTTCCAACCTGCCCTCATACCAAATAACAACCTGCAACTTCGACATTGTAGTAAACCCTTCGCCTACACTGTGACCAACTCCCTCTTAAGTTGAACTTCGTAGTGCACTCTTTTGATTTACTATCTATCAAAGTAGCTCATACATGCTCTGATACCATGTTGATTTTCCATGACCCTGGTGTCTAGGATAGAATCTTAAATATTCTATGATACCAAACCAAGAATCTCAACAAAGCTACTTTGCACAGGGAAACAATATAATGCAGTAAATCAATCACGTGCATAATAAGAACAATAACAAAAATATATGTAACCAACTTCGTTATATTATCAACATATAATACAATAGTATAGGGCTCTCGTACAAGGAATAATGGCCCTCAAATATCCACAAGTATAAGAATACAAGATACACACATGTGTCTAATAACCTCAAACATGTGTCTAATATATATCCTCACGTGTGGCTCCAATGAATTCCTTGAAGGGACATGACTTTTGGACATATCTACCTCAAGCCTACATGACTTGTATGTCCAAAAAACTCCTCATTACCTTCAAAAATTCATATCTTCACTTGGACATCGAAATTCAATGATTCTTGATGCATTGGATTCTCCTCACCATCCTCTATCATCTCGATCCATCACATGCCTAGTGGAACTCATGGTTTTGGCCCAACTCCTTTGGGTACAAAACACCAACCTTGAGTTCCAAGCCCACAATGACCTATTATGGTGCTCCAACCTCCAAACCTTGAACCCTAGGGCTTGGAGTACCTCCCAAGCTATCAAAAATAAAAAAAATTATCTCTTTATCAATGTTTATTAAATCCCTCTTGCAAGATCTTCCTTACTCAACTAGCTAAAGAGGGTGTGCATCCTTGGTAAAGTTTGCTAGTTGAGGGTTTCTTATTTCGCTATTGAAATCTCCCACTTGAAGAATCTTACAACCTTCTCCTTGAATGCTACCGTGTCACTAAGTAGATAGTAATAACATTCCTCATTGTTTAACCATTGCTTCATGTATTAACATCTACAAGGTAATATAGTGAGTTTCCATCAAGATTTTAGAGTGATTGTTTTGAAATTCCAACTATATGCATAGATATTTTTGCCAATTTTGTATCCTTACATGACATCAAAGATTTTCATTTACAATATCTACAATCACACATAATCAAATACATGAGTCAAAAATTCCTTTAATAGATGTTAGAATTTTTTCTAATAGCAATTTTAATTATAAATACTTTTTGTTAGAATTTCAAATATTTTCACATTTTACTATTTCACTTTTTTGAGCGAAGTAAAGTTTTCTATTGCCTAAAATCAAAGGTTTACATCCTAGACATGTGAGGTTTGTGTTGGCCTGCCACTAGAGAAACCATACCAACATAGAACTTCAATTGCTACAAAATTACAAAAGGTAAAAGAAAGTTTTTAAATACAAAATTCAAAATATCTGGAAAGTCTGGAGGGCCATTGTGGCCTTTCTTCAATCCGGTACTAGGGCAAGAGAACATAAAGGAAAATAAAAATTAGAAAATTAGGTGCACATTCATATCTATTTTTCAAACTTCGTGGCTTTGACATGTATGGAATCCTTGTTGCTACTAAGAGAGTAGTCGGGATTAGGAGGAGGTCCCAGTCATCATTCAATTCTTATAAGCCTATGATCCATAACCATCAGGAAATGATACATCTGATTCGGGCACATAATGAAATCATTCTTGAGCCCATTACATTCCACAAATAATTTGCCTAGGAGGAATTTGATATGCTAGTATATATCCATTGTATACATACAATGCTTGTGTTTACCCCTTATGTGGCCAACATTTGGAACCCAATCAACAACCTCAACAATCACCTTAGTGTCTGAGGTTGTGTCTCTTGTTAGAGAGTTCTCGCTCAACCTAAGTGATATATTCCTATATTGGTTGTGTGGCCAATTTCCTATAACGTGTTATTGAACTTTTGGCTTGGGTCTAGGGTCTAGATGTTGGAAACACTATGAGGGGGGTGAATCAATATTTCTCTTCAATTAGTATATTTTTTTAACTTCACAAAACATTAATTATAAATATCATTAGATGAAACATAAATCAATAGTAAACAACATCAATCAATAATGCACAATAGTGAAGGCGTCAGGCACAAGATTTTTTTTAGGTGGAAACCCTTCCAGGAGAAAAACCACTGAACGCTTCTTAATATTTGTCTTTAAAATATTCACATCAATTAGGAAGGTACAACTTCCAATATTCTTAGCTCCAACTGAAGGAGGCTCCAACACCCTGATTTAAAGGCTCCAACCTAAAGGATGCTTGATGTGCCTCATCTGGCCTTCCTTCAGCCTATATTTACCTCTTTCCTCGCATTTTATAACATCTTTTTGCTTATAATGTGTTTATTAGGAAGACTAAAGGATGTTTGTCATATATCATGGCCTAATATGATTAATGTGTAGGAAAAAGGGTGCATTTGAGTGCATTAACTATGAAGAGATACGTTAGAGGCAACTGGAGAAGATGTAGGAGGCTTGTCCCCTACATTTACTCACCTAAAACTTGACTTTCTTCCTGAATTTACTCGCCAACTATTCGAAGATATACTAATAGTTGATGCAGTCAAGGATTGTGAGGATCTCAAGGAGCTAGATCCACCTTTTTAGGGATTTTGGAGGGAAGTAGCCTTCTTTCCATAGAGGTTTCCCCTCATTAATTTTTGTGTAAAGAAGGGAGCCTAAGGGATCAATAGGATTCGAACTTTGGAGCATATAGAGACCACCAAGAGCTAGGAGCTCAAGCTTGTCATTTTCATTCTTTTTTATCATGTACTTGAACACTATTTTATATTAATGAGAATCCTGGTGTTATATTCCATCCGAGTTTGCTTTAGAGGGTTGAATCCCCTTGGGTTAGGGCCTAACCTAGAGGCTCTAATCTATCTCTTTATAGATTTTATTCATGCATTATCTTTCCTAGCAACATCTTCTTCCCTTACTAGCATAATCTGTTTATGAATTATTTTTTTTGTGTAGGTCCAATGACCACCTCTCTTGTGGGAAGTTTGGTTTAGGATGTTATGTTTGCAAGACAAAAATATATAGTCACTTTCCTTTGCAGTAGTTAGACCTTAGATTAGTCCTTTTTTGCATCTCTTTTTTCTACAAACTAGTGATTGGTTTAGCAGTTTTCTTTGAGTACATGAAGTATAACCTCTTATGGGTATAGGTCTCATGCAATTTATAAGATAGGTTGTCTTTCAATGCAATAGTTAGATTTCCAATAAAATTCAACTCATCCTTTCTTTGTCATTTCAATTTTTTGCAATTTCCATTGTTAACATGCTCTAGTTGTTTGGAGAAATTGAGTAACTTTCTATGGTATTCAGGGACTTATGTTGATCTACAGGGTTAACATTGTCATTTACACTCCTTATCCTACCACCATCTCCCTTCCATATACCTCAACAACTCCGTCAAAGCATTGTTCAACGAGAGTATATTCCTGGGTTATTGAAGGCTTTTGTGTGCATTGGTTCTTCTGCAATATGGGCCCTTGAAGGATACTAAGCTTGGAAAGGGCCTCATACAACCTTCATCTACCCTCCATTAGCCTTTCCCACCTTCAAATCACCTTTTTCGCCCTCAAACTTCTCACAGATTCAATCTTGTAGCAATCATGTAACATCTTGTAGCACCATACAAAAACCCTCCAAACTTGACCAGAATCATTCTTGAAGCTTGATTTTTTCCTCCTAGCCTTGAATAATGTTTCTTAGGCCCCTAAAAAATGATTGAGGAAGACCAAAGGTCACTTATGACTTGCCTTTCTACCACTGCAACACATTTCAACAATTAGGGTTAGTAGACATATTCATGAATTGAATAACATAGTGATAATTTTCTCGATGACCTCATGAAGCACCTAATGAAATATGTTACTAGATATAATCTATTTGGAATGTAGTGATTAAAATTTGATTACATGCTTTTTTCCTTATGCAAAGTACATTATGTTTTCTTTCTTTGTTCCATGCTTCTTAAGCTAGGGTTTCCATTTCGAGCATTGTTATTTCCTATGCATAGACTAGGTTTCCTTTTAATGCAACATTTACATGATGAAAATAGATTAATGTTTACATTTTTGCAAGTAGTGTAGCCTTTATATCCCTGAAAGTAGTGTAGCCATTACACTTCTGCAAATAGGGTAGCATTTATATTTGAGCAAATAGAATTTTCATTTTTGTAAATAGAGTAACATTTCCATTTTTGCAAGTAGACTAGAACTTTCCTTTCATGCAATTTATTTCCTTGCAAATCTAGATCCAGTTGATAGAGTGGTATTTGTATACCTTGGTCTAGTCCATTGCTTCAAAGTGACTTGAGTAGATCTTATCCTACTACGCATATAACATTGTCACCTCTTAAGTTTACACGAACCCCGGGTTGATAATTAAAGTTGGTAGCCTTGGGAGTTGCAACACTCTTGTTGCAATACTGAGGCTCATCACTTTTTGGCATCATTGTTGGGGAGGTGTCTAAGTAGGTGTTTTTTCTGCTTATAGTTGCTTTCTTTTTTTCTTTTTTCTTTTGCTTTGCATCAGTTTTTCTTGTCTTGGACCAAAAAAAAGAGAGAGAAGGAAGAAAAACACACAAAAAAAGCACAAACTTATTTCATGCTTCATAGGATTAGGATAATAGGGAAATTTCTACCGAAAACCCCCACCCATTCTAGCAGTCAACATCACTCTCCTTCGGTGACTATGAACCTCCTACTCTGACCACAAAGGAGTTAGAGAATCCTTTAAGTGAGCAGCCACAAATTTTTGAAGAACCCATAGAGGAGGAAGAACCTATATCACCTACACAAAGCATGGCTAAGAACATGCAAACTAAGCTCTTCCCTGTCCAAGAAAGAAATGGGGAGGCCAGAATGAAGAATATAAGCCCCACTTCTCTCCCACACTTCCATGGCCTAGCTTTAAAGGACCCTAACACATTTATGTTCAAGTTTGTTGTGGTTTGTAGAACCTATGATTACACTTCTGATGAGAAGAAGCTAAAATTGTTCCCTTCTATCCTCAAGGATGCATCTTGAGCTGGTTCATGAGCTTAGAAGGAGGTAGCATCACCACTTAGGCTCAAATGCAACAAGCCTTTAATAAAAAAATACAGGAACTATTGCAAATCAAGGGAAATCAGAGAGGATATCTTTAGGATGACCTTAGGGCCAGATGAATCCTTAGAGGATTATGAAGAAGGATTCCAACTCAACTATAAAAGAGCTAATTGTACCCTTGACCCAGAATCCTTGAGTCTTGTACTTCTCTAAGGGATTAGGGAGGATTTTATGGAAATTCTTAATATGTTGTCTAGTGGGGACATTTACCAGCTAAACTATGAAGACATCAAGACAATATTCAAGAATCATTCTAGGGTTGCAAGGAAGAGGAGCAATTCCAATCAAGACTTCATCAACTCTTCTCCCTTTACTTCAATCATCAAACATTAAATAAGGAGCATGCTATAAGACTTTAAGATTGATATGTTGCACACCTTCATCTTTCAAATGGATGCTATGGAGATAAAAAAGAAGCAAGAAGATGCAAAAAGGGCATTGGTTATATTTTTCTCTAGATTCACCAAAGGCACCTTATAAATGAGTGCCCACTAAATTTCATAGAGTTTTGTTTTATCTGTGAGGAAAACCATGCAACAAGCAAATGTGCCTCTCTTCCAATCATGAAAGTTGTATATCACGGGATAGAGAGTGGATTGGAGAAGCTTTGCTCCATCAACAAAAGGAGGCCACAAGGCCCTCGGCTATACCAACAAGGCATGAAAGGTGCACATTATCCTTCTTTCAATCCAAACTAGAATGCACCCTTTCAGCCTTAGTATCCTCCAACTCACTCATCTTGGTCCATGGCCTCTCCTTGGTCCTATCATCCTCGGTATCCTCCTCATCCTGTCAATCCACCCTTCCATCCATACAACCTCAACCTCCTCAATGGGGAAACTCTTCACAAGGATGGAGGCCTATGAAAACCCAACCTCCTGCCTTAATGCCTCCTCCTCCACCTCAACCATAAGTATCCCATATAAATTCACCCAAGAAACCTCAGATTCCTGTCCAACCCAATCCAAACCCGAAAAAAAAAGCAGGCATAACAAGTTTATAGTTGGGAAACATCCTATCATGCTTATGTTGTGTAAATCTAGGAGATCAACCTTAGTCTAGGAAGGTACTTCCAGATGCTCACCCACCTTCTCCACTTGAAGATCTTAAAGAAGAGAAGGAAGATAATGTCCCTCAAGCCAGTATGCTTCCCTATCCTGAAAGGTTGGTCCAACCTAAACAACACAACCCAAAAGAGGTTGAAATTCTGAGAGAACTGAAAAATTTGTGTGTTAAGATAACCCTTCTCCAGGCCATCAAAGATGTTCCCATTTACAACAAGGTTATCAGGGAAGAGTGTTTCAAGAGGCCTTGAATAATAAATAGAGATGCCCCCACTATCAATGTTGTTGGAAATTTGTCTAATCTAATGCTTGGGAGGGTTATCTCCCCAAAGTACTTGGATCTTGGTATCCCAATAGTGGATGTGTACATTAACAACATTATAGACCCAACACATTGATTGACCTTGGGGCTGCAATAAATGTCATGACCAAGGAAACTATGTTGAAGCTCAACCTCCAAGGATCCTTGAAAAAGACCACTACAGTGTTATAGCTTGCAGAAAGATCCACAGTAGCCCCCGAGGGAGTTATTGAGGATGTGATGGCCTGCATTGACTCTTGGGAGTATCCTACAAACTTCCTTGTCCTCCAACCTAAAAACAAGTTTAATGGGAAGCCTCTCATTTTAGGGAGACCTTAGTTAGCCATTGTTGATGCTTACATTAGTTGTAGGGTTGGAAACATGACTTTAAAAAACGGGCATCTAACATAGTAGCCTATATTATATCCCCCTGATCAACCCTATGTTGAGCATGATTTACCTTTTTGGGTAGAGGAAGAGGAGGAGGAACGTTTTTATCAGACATCTCTCTACCCAGATTGTACATTAGACACCATTGTAGGAAGCAAGCAGTTAAATGAGGATGACCTTATTGATAACTTCTTGTAGAACCAACCTCCTACTTCCATGCCAATTGACGAGCTAGTAGAATAATATTTAGGGAAACCTAAAAAAAATAATGGGTTGAACTATTTACTACCAATTCTGATAAGGATTGTGTTAAGATTGTGGAAATCAATTCATCCAAGACTCTGAAAATCAATCCTTCCCTCTCAGCAAAGTAAGAAGAGCAACTATGCATTGTGTTAAGACAACATATTGATGATTTTGCTTGGGCTTATAAGGAAATGAAAGGGGTGCGTACCTCAGTTTGTACCCATCATATCTACATTTAAGATGGATGTAAACCTATGTGCCAACCCCATAAGAGAATGAACCCTGCCCTCAAAGACATTGTGAAAGAAGAATTGCAAAAGTTATTGGATGCAAGATTCATTTACCCCGATAATACAAATTTATGACGGACGATGGAACGCTACGGAGGCAACCGGAATCGATCTGAGGTCACCTAAGAACCAGATTTGTTCTTCTCCGTTACAGGTATGGAATGAGGTCAGTCTTGGCAGAAGCGACAGCATCTGTACGGGGCAGTCAGGGTGGCGGTTGTCTCGAGGCGAGTAGGTGAAATAAGGGTTTTGATAGAGTGGTTTAGGTATAGGTTTTATGCAAACAGTCCTGGTTAACCCTCTCTCGGAATAGGCAGTGGACCGTATTATCGTGGTTTGAACAGGCGATTAAGCATAACCTGGAGGTTTCCATAACAAGGCTCGGTGAAGGCAGACGGCGTTTCGTGAAGGCAAAACAGGGCAGGGAACCGGCGTTTCCCGTCCCGAAGAGGCACCGTCAGCAGCAACAGCAGGCAGGGGAGGCAGTTAAACAAGGCCTTTTTACTGCAGGTCTTTATCACCATGGTAAATCACCGGGAAGCGATAGATCTGGAGCCGGCGCCGGAAGACCTGCTGTCAGTCTGGGGGAAATAAGTAACGGCTCAGAACCTAGCTAGGTTTTTCGGCGGTTTAGATGAGGCGGTCCCAGCAGAGGAAGACGCGTGGAACTATAAGGGATTTCATGAGTGTTTAGGAGGCAAAGCAGGTGCGAACATTTCTGCTACCAACGGAAGGAAGGAACACTCTCACCCTCTGCACCTGGTTAAGAGCCCGGTACAGGTCTCGGTTCATGGAAACAAATTAAAACCCCTCTCAGGTACGCCCAGTTTCTCAGGGGGTTTGGAAGATATTTTAAACGTTCCGTCCAAGCAGAGTATCTGGATCTCGGAGGGCACAGGTCTAAAGGTAGGGAGTGTGATCACTGAGCAAGGAAATAGACATACACTGAGACGGTCGCCCGTAAAATTTCCTCACCTAAATCAAAATAACCATGGGCGATTCACTGAAGGGATAAAGGCATTAAGTTTCGAGAAGTTGGGAATCAGTCCAACAAATAAAAAAGACAGCGGGTGCCCGGAGCAGGTTGTTGTCGAGCAGGAGGCTTTGAACGAGACTCTTCAAGGTTTGCGAGGGGACAAATCTTTCCAAGCCCCTGCAGAGAATCAAGCATGTATCACTAATAACACCCTGGGAGATCCCTCAGACAAGGGACAAGAAAAGTCTGAATCAAACCGAAAAAAGAAGGAGTTCTCTCTGAAGAAGAAGAATTTTGAAGGAAATCTGGTTCTGGGCATGGATGTTCAAGTCCAGGAAGCTCTGATGGTGGCGGAATGTACTCTGGTAGGAAGGATTAGAGGGAGAGCCCTTTCTGGCAAAGCTTTAAATCAGTGGGCAGAATTGCAATGGAAGAAATCTCTTTTAAACCCTTTCAGAGTGGCCCGGTTAGTAAAGGGTTGGTTCATGGTGAGTTTCACAAGAAAAGAAGATGCAGACTGGGTGGCTGAGAGGAACTGGATCATTGGAAATCGCCCAGTCCTTTTTCAGAGGTGGTCACCAAACTTTGATGCAACCAAGGAGAAGGCGGATGAGTTCCCAGTATGGGTTCGTCTACCTGGGCTCCCTCCTTTCCTGTGGGTTGAATCTGTATTTAAATCCATTGGGAATTTGCTGGGTACCTATCTAGAGGCCGACATGTCTTTCATTCATACTTTCGAAAGAGCAGTGGCGAGAATCCTGGTACGTCTGAATCCTAAGGAGGGACTGGCGGAGTCCATAAGGTTGGAATATGGAGAATATGTCTTTGTGCAGGCCCTGGACTATGAGCACCTTCCTTTTCGGTGCTATAGGTGCCATGAGTACGGTCACTTGGCAATGGAATGTCCATTGGGAAATCGAAGGAGAAGACCTCAGACCTCAGAGGAGCAGAGGGAGAAGAAAATGAGAAGGGATCAGGCCTTCGAGGAAAAGGAAACTCAGAGGGATGCGGTGGTGGAAGAAGGGATCAGAAATTCCGGGAAAACAAACAGCGCAGGAGAGCTTTCCAAATCTGAAGCGGTGAAAGATCAGTCCTCTCCTTTGCCAGACGTCAAGGGAAGGAATGCTGGAGATACTGCCGACACACTCGTGGACCCTCCCGGTACGATTCAAAATCTTCATCTTATTCCGCTTTCTCCTGATCTCTATATAAATTCTATCAATGTGTCATCAGATAATAGGAAAGATGTTAAAAAACCAGTAGGAAAATTTTGTGAGTACGTTCCTGTCTCTGATCAGCATTGCGAAGATGTGTCCAATTATAGTCAACAAAACCTTCCTTCCCCTCAGAGCCGTCATTATAACCTGAGATCCCAGGTCAAAAGGCAGGGTAAGTCCATAGAATCTGTTGATCCGATAGGAGGTCTGGGCCCTCCTCTTCCCCAACCATCAAAAAAAAAGGGTAGGGGTAGGATTTCCTTGCTGTCAAAAGCCCAAGACAAAGCCAAATTTGATGTAGCAGATGGGAAACAAATGTCCATTACTGGGGCGCTTAGAGCAGCAAATACCCCTGACAATGTTGTAAAATGATCTTACTGTCCTGGAATTGTAGAGGGCTAGCCAGCAAGCCCAAAAAGCTGGCTCTAAAGGAGCTAATCCTTCAATATAATCCGGACATTCTCTTTTTACAAGAAACTCTTGGGAAGAGCGTCGAGGTGGAGTTCTTGCTCAAATCCATCCTCCCAGGTTGGTCTTTTCACGCCATTGATGCTGTAGGACACTCGGGGGGTTTGGCTATCGGTGTTAAAGATGGAAGGATGCAAATCAATAGCCTCTGGGGCATGGACCATGCTCTTGGCTTGGAGATTTCGTCTCCGGAAATGGGAATATCCTGCATGTTACTTAACATCTACGGGCCCTGTCAAGGGCGTGAACAGTTCTGGAACAATCTCCTCTCGAAAGAGATAATAAAGTCCAGAAGTTTAATCCTGGGAGGAGACCTCAATTTCTCTATTGGGACAGCGGAAGCTTGGGGACCTTCAGCCAGGGAAGACCCTCTTTCGGATTTCTTTTCAAATATAATCCACTCTCATAATCTGATTGATGTCAATCTAATTAAAACAAAGCCTACTTGGAGGAATAGAAGAACAGGGGAAGGAAGGGTGGCAAAGCGGCTGGATAGGTTCCTAATAAACGAATCTTTGATGAGAGACATCCCTATGATCAGGCAATGGGTTGGGGAGGGGGGCAACTCTGACCATTTCCCCATCCTCTTGGAGATCGAGAAACCTCCTCTCAAACCTGCTTCTCCTTTCAAATTTAATGCGGCTTGGTTGCAGGAGGAATCGTTCAATAAGCTCTTCAGGGATACTTGGAGACACTGGGGCAACGCTCAAGCTGGAAACAAAGGAGAACTTTTTTGGGATAATCTTCGAAGACTTAAAAAAGCTACTATTGAATGGGCCAAAGCTAGGAAGAAGGCACAAAATGAAAATCTCTTACTCATAGATGAAAACTTGAGAGAGCTGGAGGAGCCTGAGGCGGATGGATACTTAAATCAAGAGTCAAAGGAGAGGATTTTGAATCTGGAAAAACAAAGAAGTAAGATCCTTCTAGATAAGGAAGAGGAGTGGCGGCAAAAAAGTAGGGCCATCTGGCTAAAGGCTGGCGATGAAAATACAAAGTTTTTCCACAATTATGCAAAGGGCAGGAAAAGTGTCAACACTATTTGGAAACTAAAGGATCAAAATGGGAGAGAAGCTTCATCTTTTGAGGACCTCTCTCGAATGGGCAAGGCTCATTTTCAAAACCTCTTTACAGCTCAAGGAGGAATTACTCTAGCAGAAATAATCAGAACGGCCCAATGTTTTCCCCGCTTTGTTGAAGAGGAGGAAGCTGGTAGGTTAACGGAGGTGGTGTCAAAGGAAGAAGTTGAGCATGTCATCAAATCCATGGCAAAAGATAAAAGCCCAGGTCCAGATGGGTGGACCATTGAACTTTTCACTCACTTTTTTTAATTTATAGGTGATGAGCTAACTGAAGTGGTGGATGAATCCAGAAGAAAAGGTGAAATTCATCTCCCGTTCAATGCCACCTTTATAGCTCTCATACCAAAGAAAGAGGACCCTGACTCTTTTGAGGACTTTAGACCAATCTACCTATGCAACTGTATCTACAAAATCATAGCTAAAATTATAGCTCTAAGGTTGAAGCCCATACTGTCAAAAAATATCTCAAGTGAACAATTCGGTTTTTTGGATGGGAGACAGATACATGAAGCCATAGGGGTAGATCAGGAGACGCTCCACAATATCAGACAACCTATCAAGAAAGGGGCTGTGATCAAAATCGATCTGTCAAAAGCATATGACAGAATATGCTGGACATATCTCAGGATGCTTCTCACCCACCTTGGTTTCAAGCTAGAGTTCATCAATTGGATAATGGGATGTGTCAACAATGTAAGTTTTGCAGTTTTAATCAACGGGGCCGCGTCTTCTTTTTTCAAAGGACAAAGGGGCCTGAGACAGGGATGCCCTTTATCTCCTTTGTTGTTTCTCCTGGTGGCAGAAGGTCTCAGCAGACTGATTATGGAAGCAAAAAGGACAGGTCTGATTAAAGGTTTGGAAGTAGCTATTAATCTTTTCATCTCTCACCTTCTTTTCGTAGATGATATTCTGCTATTTACAAATGGGAGTCTGAATGAAGTGAAGGAAATAAAAAACATCTTGGAATTATTTATGAAAGCCACAGGTATGCAAATCAATCTCAGGAAATCCCATTTTATTTTGGAAGGCTTTAGTAGAAATGAATGCTCCCTGATCACTGATATACTGCCCTTTGAAGTTTACGCCATGGACTCTCCCTTCAAATACTTGGGCTTCTGGCTAAAACCAAACTCATATAAAAAACAAGACTGGAATTGGCTGGTGGCAAAAATCGAAGGAAAAATTACCCATTGGAGTTACAAGTGGCTGTCTAGAGCAGGAAGACTGACGCTAGTAAACTCTGTCCTGCAAGCCATGCCAGTCTTTTGGGCAGCGTTGACCTGGATACCAAAAGGCACCCTTCATAAGATAAAAAGAATTTGCAGCAGGTTTCTTTGGTCAGGGGCAAAGGAAGACTCGGTTCTTCCTTGGGTAGCTTGGGATAAGATAGCCAGACCAAAGGAATGGGGCGGCTGGGGAATCAAGAACCTTAATGATTTTAGTACTTGTTTAGCAGCAAAATCGGGGTGGAGGATCATTTCAACTGAAAACCTTTGGACAAGAGTAGTCAAGCGCAAATATATTGACCCAATGCCTCTGGAGGACTGGATCAGGGATCCAAATAAAAAAGGGAGGAATATATCAGTAATATGGAAAGCTACATCAGAAGCCTTCAAAGTCATAGAACAGGGATTGGCCTGGCAGGTTGGAAGAGGGGAAAATGTTAAAATAGGCAAGGACCCTTGGGTGGGTTGCAATGATCGATATGCTCTACCCCAGGGACTCATTAGACATCTGGAGACAAAAGGTCTATTTCTCTTGCACCAGATTGGGAAAATTGGCCACTCCTCAATATGGGGACAAGCTTGGAAGTCCGGTGAAGAGCTCGATCTGGACCCAGATTGGTGGGATGTTTGGAATACCTTTACACAGGAATTGATAAGATCTAATGTAAGGATAAAAGAAAGGCCTGACCAGCTGGTTTGGGCCCATGCAGACTCTGGCTCTTATACCCCAAAGGCTGGATATAAGTTTCTAATGACAAAGAAGGGATGGGAAGAACCGGTCTGGTGGTCAAAGCCTCTGTGGAAATTAAAATGTCCTAAAAAATCCAGATTGTTTTTCTGGTGCCTCATGAAGGAGAAGGTACCAACTTGGGAGATCCTTCAAGCCAGATTCTTGCATGGGCCAAGCAGATGCCCGCTTTGCAAAAATGACTCTGAAAATATTCCTCACCTTTTCCTTCACTGCCCTTTCACAAAAAAGGTCTGGCTCGAGGTGCGGGCTTTAATCAAGAAGCAAATTTGTTGGGGAGGAGATTCCATGACGGTTGCTTGGGAGCGCTGGTGGAATCAGAACCCAGGGGGAAACCTGAAAAATCTCCCTCCCATAATATCCTGGGGAGTTTGGATTGCCAGAAATAAAGCAATCTTCCAAGAGATCTTTATCCCAGCGGAATCTATAGCCATTCAAAGCTCAGCCATCTTCTCAAGTATTCCTGAGCCGGAGGAGACTAGGAAAAAATCACAAAACAGGGAAGAGCAAATAAGACCAAATATTCCAAGGGCCTATTTTGATGGGGCCTCGCAAGACAACACAGCTGGGGCAGGTTTAGTCATTCATATAAATGAGTCTCACACTATATCAGCTTCAGTGGGCATTGGCCCGGGAACAAACAACTTCGCCGAACTGACTGCTCTCAAATTACTCCTTTGTTGGCTTATTCAGAGACACATCTTCGCCATTCAGATCTTTGGGGACTCTCTAAATGTGATAAAATGGGTTAATGGAACCAATAGATGTCAGAATTATATGCTGAGACCCCTTCTTGAGGAAATTATGATATTAAAACAGTGTTTTAATGTCTTTTTCTTGGATCACATCTACAGGAACAGGAACGAAGATGCAGACAAATTATCTAAAGAAGCTTTGTAGCAGGTTATGGGCTCTTGGCAAGTGACTGAGATCCATCACGGTCATGCGCAGGATTCGGCCCAGCCACCATACGTCTAAACGTGATATGGTTTTTTTTTTGTTCTTGTCAGGCTCAGTTCAGGGAAAGTGAATCTCATTTTGTTATTCACTGATTTTGTTTACGCTGTGTCAACGGTTTCATCCTTCAGCCCAAGTGTTAAGCGCGTTTTTGTTTTAACGACGGGTTGCTATCTCATCAGCACAGGATTTTTGTTATGATCTACACTGGTTTTTCATCCAAGGGGCAGAGGTGTCTGCCGCGGTGTTATAGCTTTTAAACAATTGAAAATTTTCAGCGCTGCCTCTTTCTTATGGCAGCGTTTGTGGTTTTTTCTTGTTCTGTCTCTAGACAGGTTTTAGAGAAGAGGTTGTATCTCTGAGATTGTGAAAGGTTTCACAATGTTTTTGAATGCTTATGCATCTGCTTGTAACTTTTTATTTATATATATATAAAAAGTTCGTTTTTTCCTTTGGAAAAAAAAAAAGATTCATTTACCCCATCCATCTCAGATAGTGAGTGGGTGTCCCCTCTTGTTATAGTACCCAAGAAGAATGGGAAGTGGAGGATATGTGTAGACTATAGGGAACTCAACAAGGCTACAAAAAAAGATCATTTTACCTTTCCTTTCATTGATTAAGTCTTGGATGGACTTGCAAGGAAGAAATTATTCTCATTCCTAGATGGATTTAGTGGGTATAATAAACTCCATATCAGCCCCGAGAATCAGGATAAGACCACCTTCACATGTCCATGGGGGACCTGTTCCTATAGATTCCTTCCATTTGGCTTGTGCAATGCCCCTGGTAACTTCTAGAGGACAATTTTGAGTATTTTTTTGATCTTGCTCATGGTACGGTTGAAATTTACATGGATGACTTCACCCCTTGTGGGAATGATTTCCATGAAGTTATTTCCAATCTGTGTAAAGGTCTAAATAAATGAATTGAAATGAATCTCTCACCAAGTCCCAAAAAATGTGACTTTTTTATGAATGCAAGGATTTTCCTAGGTCACTTGCTTTCTAAGGAAGGGATACAAGTAGACCTTAACAAGATTACCATTATCAAAAGAGTCCCTTTCCCTTGAAAGCAAAGGGATGTTAGAAGTTTCCTTGCACCTGATGGATATTATAGGAGATTCATTAAGGATTTTAGGAAGTTGGCTTCACCTTTGTTTGGATTGTTGACTAAAGATTCAAATTTTTGTTCGACAGATAAATTTCAAGAAGCATTTGAAAAGTTGAAAGAAAAATTAACCACCGCACCAATTTGAAGAGGTCCCGATTGGGAATTTCCTTTCCACATCCACATAGATGCATCAGAAAAATTTGTAGCGACATCTTTGGGACAAGTGGAAGACAAATTTCCCTATGCCATATACTTCAACAGTAAGAACCTCTCCAAACTTGAACTTAATTACACAGTTACTGAAAAATAACTCTTATCTATTTTACACTCCTTGAATAAGTTTAGGAATTATATCACTGGGTACCAAGTCTATGTTCATATTGATCATGCAACCATTATATATTTAGTGAATAAACATGACGTAAATGCTAGGATCATTAGATTGTTATTATTATTGCAATAGTTTGATCTAACCATTGTTCACAAGCCAAGGAAGGAAACTGTGGTTGCATCTTTTTTTGTCTAGACTAACATTGCCTGTAGAAAATGAGGAGATGATAGATTATGATCTTCTAAATGAGAACCTCTTTTATATTTCACTATTGTCTCCTTGGTTTGCTGACATAGAAATTTTTTTATTTGCTAGGAGATTCCCTCCTAATCTATCCTCCAAGGAGAAGAGAAAGATTGTTAGAAAAAGTGCCCCTTTCACCTGGATTAGGGGAAATCTCTTCAAATTGGGACCAGATTAGATGTTGATGAGATGTGTAAGGGAGGATGATGTTTTTGACATCTTCTTAGCATTCCATGATGGAACCTCTGGGGGCTATTTTGTTGCCAAAAGGATAACCTTAAAAATTATCCAAGTTGGCTACTATTGGCCCACTCTACACTAAGATGCCAAGAGATATACTCCCAAATGTTATGAGTGCCAAAGGATGGGTAATCCTACACCAAAGGATGAAATTCCACTACAACCTCATGTGACTCTTAAGCCATTTGAGAAGTTGGGCATAGATTTCATTGGACCAATTGATCCCCCATTCAGACACAATAGATATATCATTGTGTGCATTGATTATTTGACAAAATGGGCTAAATTGAAGGCAATAAAGCTACAACAGAGTGAAATGTGGAAGACTTCTAACAAAAAATATCATTTACAAGTTTTGATTCCCAAGGGAACTGGTCATTGATCAAGGGACCTAGTTTACTTCAAATATGATTGAGGGAATCATGGAGTAGCATCGCATAAGTGTAAGAACCCGATTCCTATTATTAGAGCCTTATTCTATTATACACTAACAGATCTATTATACTGTTGATTTGCAAGTAATAAAAGAAGCTTTCTGACCTTCTCGCAAAATTTTAAACATTTAACATCTAATCATTTTATCATAAACAACATAAATTAAGATGAGCATTCCATTGATATCAACTTAATAAGAGCAGTCCATGGAAAAATACCTGTTCCGGCGGTTGATGATGATACCTTTGTCTTATAGCTCCAGCTGAACGTTCCTTCTCACTGACCCAACCGGATTTACCTCCCAGCCAACTAGGAAACAAATTCTTAGCCCAGGAAACCTCCACAGGTTCCCTAGCCCTTCGTGCCCAAGTCCAACCAGATATAGTGTGTCCTCAAGAAGAATGTGCAAAACCAGATAACAATACTTTCCTCCTCTCAAACCCAAGAAACCCCCATAGGTTTCCAAGGTTTCCCCAAAATCATAACAAGTACAAACAATCACAACCAACCCCACAATCATAAGCAAAACCTCCCAAAAAAAATCCCCCCCC
>APFE030159982.1:71998-88340 GCA_000404065.3 Pinus taeda
TAGGGGGAATTCTGGACTTGGTGGAAGACTGAAGACCAGAAGATCACAGACCTTCTCTCACCTTGTGAGTCCAGCTTCTTGATTGAGCACTGGAAGCAATCTGTTTGGTAGTACAAGAATAAGTGATAGATGTATGAGGAATATTTGAATATTGTCTCCCTGTCCAACCTTGTCAATTGATCATGTATCTTATTGGCAATGTACTTGGCATAATTGTATTTCATAGCAGGGGGCTTCATAAGGCTGTATGCAGAGAGCATGACCAGCACAGTTAGATCAAAATGCTTGTTTGTGGTGAACCCCAACACAGAGGTCAGCATATCTACCAGTAGCTTTCCAACCTCATTGAAATCTGCATAGGAGAAAGGAGGTGGCCCAGAAGGTTGGCAGTCTACCTTCATGAATTTCCTGGCTATGGCAGCAATGTCTGCACTAGAAAGTTTGGAGCCCTCATCTAGCAAATAGTTCATGGAGAAGGGGTATAGCAACTGGGTCTGGTTGTAGTTGAGCATCTGGTTGATGGAATCTGGAGTTATATAAAAGAGGATGCTCCCAGATGGAGACTTCACAGCCCTGAGTTTCTGTTCATAGTTCTCTGCACATAGGTGGATGATCTCAGGGAAAATGTTCACAGGAGGTAGGAAGTATGTGGGTAGATTAGATTTCCAGACCCCATACAGGTCACTGTTGTCCAAGTGACTGTTTCTTAATTGGCAATATGTTTGCAAGTGGTTTCTCTCTGCCACAAAGTCTGTGATGAGGGCATCACTGTCCACCAGTGGTATAGCTTCTAGCTCTCTGTTAGGTGGATTTATAGGCAATACATCCAAAGCAGTTGGAGTGGCCATTGTCTTGCTTTTGCTGGTGGCTTACTGTATTTCAAGCTTGATGTGAATGCTGAGGAATGGCTTACTACTCTCTGTTTGCAGTGAGCAGTTTGGCAGTGCAAGGAGGCTGTCACAGGCTTAATGAATCTGTGGGGCACTCTGTTTTGGAGAACCAGAGTGTTTTTGAGCTGGTTAGCTGGTTATTTGCAGAGAATTCCTTTAGCAGGGGTGAGGGAAATGTTAATTCAGTCTTCTAGCCGGTAGCTCGGCTTATTTAGTTGCTCTCCACAGAAAAATGGTGAATTTCACAGAGGGTCGCGGGTTTCTGCGAGACTTTCGTCGTGCAGGGGTTTCAGTGGTTTTTTAAGTAAATTCCAGTGGTGAATTTGAAAATGTGGGTCCTTTAGCAGAGTTCTTTAAGCAGGAAAATAGGACTGTAAGGAGAACAGTGGACAAGAGAGGATGCCTGCGGCAAATACCTGGTTTTAATGGCGTATGAGGCATTTGCACCAGTCGAATTTGCTGAATTGCAGGTAGTTGTTTGATAATGAAGGCGGCAGCAACTTTGGCAGATAGATTTTGCTTTTCGACTGTTGTAGGTTGAATTTCGCTTTCGGAGGAGCTCCACGCGTCGTAAAAAATAATGTGAAATAACGGTTATTTGACGCCTTTTTATGCATTTTTGGCATATTGGCGCCTTTTTGTGATGACGTCATGCTGACGTCATCATGGGCCCGGGTACGGATAGGTGAGGTGGCAGGTGACGTGGGTGCCCAGGTGGCACTAACACAGTGGCAGGGTGGACAGGGCAACGTGGTGGCCAGGGGTGACGTGGAGGCCTGGTGGCGGCAAAGCGGGGTGACGTCACGCTGACGGGGGCGTGACGTCAGCGTGGGAGGAAGGCGGTAAGTGGTTTCCCCGGAGGGGTCCTTGGCGGTAAGCTGTTTGGAGGGGGGGGTAGCGAACAGCCCGGGCGCCTGACGCGTAGCGGGGGTACGGCTGCAATACCGCCCATCCCCCAGACGCAAAAGGTCGGGCAGTTCTGTTTGAAGATCGACCGCCCACCGTAGGATGGGCGGGGCAGAAGATCTAACGGTGGGCGGCAATCTTAATGTGACAGCGCGTTAATAGCGGGGGACCCGCCCAATTATATAATTAGTGTTTAATCAATTTGGCGCGGGGTGGGTTTAGAACATTAGGTTATGGGTTGTCGGGTTTTTAAACACACATTTTATTAAATGTTTCTCATTTAAAACTTTACAATAAAATGGGTTTAGGGCAGAGGAAAGGGGGACAAGGGAAAATGAGGGCGGGGAAATTGATTTTTGCCTTTTAACCATAGTTTTTTGCCAAACCCATAGTTTTTTGGATGATTGAGGGCTAATACTAGCCCTTAAGGGGTTAATATTTCCCAAGGAAGGGATATTTAGCTATAGTGCTAAGGGAAGGGTATTTATAGATGTTTTTGGGAGATTTTCATTGGATTGTAATAGACTTAGGGGAAGGGGGGAGTTAGGGAGCTAGATAATATGTTAGTGATTAATATGGTTTATGAGGTGAATGAAGGGGTAAAGCCAAGTTTTAATAAGTGAAACTTAACTTAGGATTTTTGAGGATAAATGAAAATGATGAAAAAAGGAAGTTTTTACACAAGAAATGTGGCTTCTTTTCATGCTTGAACTGCATGGCTTGGCCAAGTAGTTTGTGATGCAATGAAGTGGAACTGGACACCTGAGGAGACCTCAAGGCCCTTGGGAGTGTTAGAAAAAATGAAGTTTGGGGGAAACTGGGGAAGTTAGACATGCTTCTAATGCTTGTCCTCCACTCTTTGTCTTTGAGGCCAATACCCTGAGTGGCGTTTTTGCACTTAATTGGCCAATTGGTGATGGCTCTCCATTTCTGCAACCTTGCACTACTTACCCATCCTAGTAATCCTAACATTTTTCTTCATTAAAGTGGGTGCACTTGAATTGGCAGACCCAGATTTTCCTCTTTTTCTTTTGACTGCCCTCCTATCTAAAATCTACCCTTATTTCTTCCAAGGCCCCAGATTAAGCAGTTGGGCACCTTTATTTCTCTACCTAGCTAGTCATCTTCCAAGCTTGAGTTGTTTGGTCAGGGAACATTCTCTATTCTGCAACAAGCAATTTAACCATGGCATGGTCCAGTTTAGATTGTTGGGCCATCCATGAAGTGTTATTAGCAGCAGTACTTGGAAATCATGACACTGCCAAATGAGCTTAGCAGTGGCATTTTGACTGGCCACTTTCCTGGTCTTTAGTTTGGGGTTCATTTTCACTTTTCTCTTGACCACTTGATTTTCTTGCCCTTTGATTATTCTTTTAGGGCATACCCTCTTTTCATTTTTTGATTTTTTGTAGTATGTACACAAAATATGGAACCTTTGCAGCCTGAAATGATGAACATATTTAGCCCTTCCATTGTCAATCATGAAAGATGAAACCTATTGGTATAGGAACCTAACAGCATCCACAGCTGTGTTACACATTCTTGTAACATAAATGATATTAAAAGCTTGGAAATGTGAAATCAGATGCCATACCTCTTGTTGATAGCTTCTAAGATGAAGTGACACATAATGTATGGTATTTCAAACCTGTCACACCATAAATTTTGAGTCACTTAAGGCTTTTAGGATAGAAACATTGAGGTCAATGGCTCTTTGCAAGGCCAGGATGAGTGCTTCATATTTTGTGGTGTTGTTCGTGCACTCAAATTCCAAGAGGATAGAGATCAAACGCTTTCTTTGTAATGATTCTATTAAAACACAACCAGCTCCAGAGCCCTCCTGTGTTTTGGAACCATCGATGTACAAAGTCCACATATCGTATGCACAAGGACTAGTGATCCCAAAGGATCCAAAATTACAAGTGGCTTTGAAAATAGCTAAAAAATAATAAAAGTCTTCATATGGAAGTGAAACTAGAACGATAACGTAGTGCTCATCATCCTGATTCCAACGGTGTAAACGACACTCAAAACCAAGTTCTTATGCTCAAGTTATGGCTAGTCAAATTTTAGGTCAAACTAGGCCAAGTGGTAGGCTTAATGAGGAAACAAAATTGCAAGAACCGGACGCACAAAATCTGGCTGCTAGACGAGAGAATTTTTCACCTACTTAAAACATCCAATAACCCTTATTTTTGGGCGGATTAAAAATGACTATGTTAGTTAAAAAAAAAAAATATTAAAACAGGGGTGGTAGGTTTCCATCCCCACCGAGAGTTATCATATTATATTTAAATAAAATTCAAAATGTGTGGTGGGTCGTTACCCTGTCACACCCCACGACCATTCAACATCATAATTATATAATATTAGATAATATATGGTGGGCGGGCCGCCAAAAGCGAACCCACCACCCCTCTGATTCACCACTTGTCAACATACCAGAGGTGGCAGGGGTTGAACCCGCCTTCGCCAGCCTGGTTGGCCCACCTCCCAGGCACCTCCACAGCCAAAATGGTATCAAATTGATCATGTCACCAAAACAAATTTCAACCAACGTGTATTTTGTGTCAAGCAGGGTTGGAATCTCTGACCTCCGTTGACCTATTCTTGGCCTCCACCAACAACCCACGGGGTCGCTTGTTGTTTACTCTGTCAATGCCCATGTATAAGAACCCATACCATTCATCTGATCGAGGGGGAGGCGTGGAAGAGCGACGGAACCCTAAGTGGTCCATTGTATTTGAATCCATTATTAAAGAGTTAAGTATAGATTCGAAAGAACCTAAAGACTTGTCAGATCCCTTGTCTGAAGAGGAAACATTACCTGCGATGGACTGCCCAAGTGCTCGTAAGAGGATGTCTTGCTAGCTCGTGATCTTAGTTAACTCAAACATTGAAATGTTCACATGAACCTTCTTCATGTCATCACCTATGTTGTATTCCACAACAGGAAGAATGGTCGAAGTGTCTAGGGATGTAACTTGGTTTCTGAATTCCAGAGTGATGGTTTTCTCCTTAATGCTTGCGGGTAGCATCTTCATAATTTTCCATTAATGTTTGTTTCACAATATGCTTCAGAAATTGCGCAATGCTTGTTATAAAGGCAGAACTGTAGTAATCTATTGTGATGGAGTCATGAGGTTTCAGGTTTTCTGGAAATTTATTCAAGATGCAGTTGAACCTCTTATTGAAATCCTCACTTTCTCCTTTTGATCCATCTTAATATTACCCATCTCTTTCAATAACATGGCGAGGTTCTTATCATCAACAAATTTTTCAAGGAAGATTTTCTTAAATCCCCTCCAATTCTGGATGGAGTTCAGAGGAAGGTTGTGGTACCATACAACTGCTCTACAATCCAAGGTACATGGAAAAATTCTACATCCAACATCATCATGACGTACATCCAGTGTTTGCAGATGTAGGTAAAAGTTTTCCAGATGGTCTTCAACCTTCACCATTTTATCAGGGTCATACTTCGTTAAGAAATTCTCTGAATGCTTTGTCATATTATGTAGAACACCTGGAAGTGAAAGTGGGCCTTGAGCCATCCAATCCAGATCTTGGTCTTCCATGTTTTCTTCTTCACTCTCCTCCTCTATTTTGTCATAATCTGATGGCGCTTCTTCCTCCTCCTCTTCTCTGTCTGACCCATAGAAATTTGTGTCTGAGAGTACAAAATTATCTCTGTCACCACCTTGAAAGAGTGGAGGCTCTTCTACATTCTCCACGGAGTCTATGTTGGGTGTGTGTTATATTCTTTCCACAACTACCCCACGCACGAGGGGGTCACAGGAGGGGTGGAAGCCCCCCCTGTCAGGGGGTTTGCAGGGGGGTGGTAGGCCCCTTGCACGAGGTCCAAGGTAGTGCCCCGAGAATTTTTTTTGGACCCTATATTAGGTGGGTGGACCTACCTGTGGTTTTGTGCATGTATTTTGCACATGGTTTTGGGCATGATGGTTTTATTTCCATGGTATTTTGTAGATCCAGTCAAGGTAATTGCGATTATGTTCTAATCTAGGGTTAATGTATTAGGGTTTATACATGCTTCGGCATATATATATATATTATATATAATATATATATAAATATATATATAATATATTATATATATTGTAACACTAAAAGGAATATAATGAAAAACCAATCTGGTAGTCCCGGTTTTGGGATCCAGGGGAAAATATTTGTGTATATCTGTTTTATTTTTTATGCTCTTGTCATTTTTTATTTTCTGTTTTTAGGATTCATACGCATGTAACTTATGTACGGGGTTAAAACCTACATTTGGTATTAGATTTTTTTTTGGCTTCAAGGGGATGCCTTTGCTGCTGAGGGGTTTTGCTCGGGCCTGTGATAGACCCTGTTCAGTGGTAGATCTACGGGATTGATTCTTGTGGTGAAAGAAGATGACGAGTACTGGAAATATAGAGACCAAGAAATTTAATGGTTGGAGTTTTGAGTTATGGAAACTCAATATGGAGGATTTGTTGGTGGATAAAGATCAGTGGATCGCGATAAATCTAGGAACTAAACCAATGACAATGTCAGCTAAAGGCTAGTCGAAGTTGGATCGGAAGGCAAAGCGCACAATGCGGTCGTGTATCTCAGATTCAAAATTGTTGAAAGAATCAGGGGAAGCTTCGGCGAAGCCTTTGTGGGACAAGTTAGGGAATTTGTACCAATCTAAGTCTCTAGTGAATAAGTTTTTCTTACAAAAAAAGTTGTATAACCTGAGGATTAAGGATGGAGACTCGGTGACAGAGCATATGAACGCCTTTAACTAAGGTAAGCTAGTTGTTATCTGTTGATATAAAAATTTTAGATGAAGATAAGTGCATCAATTTGTTTTGTTCTCTACCAGATTCGTGGGATAGTTTGGTTGTTGCAATAGTAGCAATGTGACTGCCTTGCAGTTTAATGAAATAATCTCATCCTTGTTGTCGGAGGAGATGAGACGAAAAAATATGGAGGGCCAGAATGGTGATTCCTTTTCTATACAAGAACGGTCCCAGAACAGAAACAAAAATAAGTCCTCAAGTGGGAGATATAAATCTAGAGGGAGATCTAAATCTCTAGGAAAACCTGTAAAGGTGTGTTGGAAATACGGAAAGAAAGGGCACTTCAAAAAGCACTATAGATCTAAAGCTCCTGAGAAAGGAAATGGATTTGATGATGCTCCTTCTGCATAGGCAAAAACTACCTTAGATGAAGGTTGGGATGTGTACTTGGCTTCTTCAAGTCCACATGTAGATCATGAGGCATTGTTGATTGACTCAGGTGCATCCTTTCACTTCACTCCCCATAGGGAGTGGTTTTGCAAGTATGATAAACATGATGGTGGTGATGTCTTCTTAGGGGATGACAGGAAGGCTAGAATCATCAGTCACGGAAAAGTCAAGTTGAAGTTGCAAGGTGGAAGGATAATAACACTTCCAGATGTTCTGCATATTCCTGCATTGACCAGAAATCTTATTTTTGTAAGCAAGTTGGATGATGCAGGTGTAAAAACAGTGTTCTATAAAGATACCTGCAAGATGGTTCTGGGAGCATTGGTATTGATACGAGGAGTTTGGATTGGAACTCTATACAATCTTCAAGGTAGCACTGTTATTGATGGGTGCAACAATTTTGTGGTTCCTGAAAGTTGAGTAGAAAATCTAGTGGTCTTTCAATACCATGTTATGGCATCAAAGGCTTGGACATATTGGAGAGAAGGACCTTCGAATACTTCATGGTAATTGTATGGTAGAAGGTATTTCTAATTTCTCTCTAGATTTTGATTTCTATGAAAAATGTGTATATGGGAAGTAGAATCGGGTGAGTTTCCCCTCTGGTGCTAATAGGGCGAAACAGATATTAGAGCTTGTGCACAATGATGTGTTTGGACCTGTGTTAGTTCCATCACTCGGTGGGTCTATGTACTATGTATCATTTATAGATGACTTCTCAAGGAATACATGGATATATTTCCTCAAGAAGAAATCTGAAGTATTTGACAGGTTTAAAGAATTTAAGGTTTTGGTGGAAAACCAGATAGAGAAGAAGATAAAGGTGTTGAGGGAAGATAACGGTGGATAGTTTTACAAGAAGGAATTTGAAGAGTTCTATAAGAAGTGTGGTATAGCACGGTAGAAGACTACTCCATACACGCCTCAACAAAATGGAGTTGCAGAAATAATGAACAGGACATTGATGGAAAAGGCAAGAAGCATGCTCAGTGGTGCCCGGTTAGGACAGGAATTATGGGCAGAGGCAGTGGAGATTGCATGTTACCTGGTAAATAGATCACCTTCATTGGCGTTGGAGATAAGACTCCACAAGAGGTATGGACTGGTAGAAACCCTCTCTTTCACATCTGAGTGTATTTAGATGTGATGCATATGTACATGTTCCAAAGGAGAAAAGAACCAAGTTGGATAGTAAATCTGAAAGGTGCATCTTTATTAGGTATAAGGATGGTTTAAAAGGTTATAAGCTTTAGAACCCAGAAACAAGGAAGCTTGTGTACAACCGCGATGTGGTGTTTAGAGAGATGAAAGATGTTATTGAACATGAATTCCTACCAAAGGCACCTAAGAAGATAGAGTTTGAACTAAAGGAGGAGGAATTCGACTCTACAACAAAAGAGGAATCAGAAGATGAAGAGCCACAACTCCAGCTATGAGAACATCAATTCGAGAAAGAAGGTAGCCAGAAAGGTATAATATAGCCGCTTTCTATTCAAATTTTGCTTTATCTATTAGTGATGATGATCCCAGAACTATCAAGGAAGCAGTAGATTCAGAGGATGGCAAACTCTGGAAAGAGGCCATGGTTGATGAAATGGCATCTTTGCACAAAAATGAGGCTTGGGATCTACTGGAGTTGTCAGCTGGAAGGAAACCCATTGGCAGCAAATGGGTGTTTAAGAAGAATATGAATGCAGAAGGCAAGGTGGAGAAATACAAATCTCAGTTGGTAGCAAAAGGTTATTCCCAGGTGTCAGGAATTGATTTTGGTGATATTTTTTCTTGTTTCCAAGGTAGCTTCTACTAGATTACTTTTATTTGTTGTTGTTGCTTTTGATTTTGAGGTAGAATAGATGGATGTGAAAACAACATTTATTCACAGGGATCTGGAAGAAGAGATCTACATGAAGCAACTTGAAGGCTTTGCGGTGAAGGGTAATAAAGAACTATAATGAAGGTTAAAAAAGTATTTGTATGGGTTAAAACAATCACCAAGGATGTGGTATCAGAATTTTAATACATATGTACGAGCACTTGGCTTCACTAGAAGCAAAGCAGATCACTATGTGTATTTTAAATTAATTGGTGACTGTGTTATTTATTTGGTCTTGTATGTGGATGATAAGTTGTTGATTGGAAATAATAAAGAAATTATCCAGGAATTGAAGACCTAATTGTCCTCCAAATTTGACATGAAATATCTTGGTACTACAAACTATATTTTGGGCATGGAAATTAAATGAGTTCGCACAAAAAGGAAGCTCTAGTCAAACCAGAGGATGTATGTCAAGACAATATTGCAGAGGTTTAATATGCAGGATAGTAAACCGCTGAAGGTTCTTATTCATGTAGGTGTAAAGTTATCTATTGAACAAAGTCCCAAGATGCAAGAAGATGAAGAGGACATGTCTTGTGTTCCATACACAATTGCATTCAGTAGCCTGATGTATGCAATGGTTTGTACTAGACCAGATATTGCACATGCATTGGGAGTATTGAGCGGGTTTATTTCAAAACCAGGGAAGGAGCATTGGACAACAGTTAAGTAGGTTTTCAGGTATTTGTATGCCATTAGTGATTATGATCTGTGCTACCAAGGAAGACCAAGATTGGATATAGTTTTGGACATCGGTGGATTTGTTGATGCAGACTGGCCTAGAGATCTAGATCAGATAAAATCAACAAGTGGGTATGTATTTAACCTGGTTGGAGGCGCAGTCAGTTATATGAGCAAGAGACAATATGTAGTGGCACTTTCAACTACAGAGGCAAAATACATGATATCCACTCATGCTAGCAAGGAAGCAGTTTGGTTGCAGAGATTGTGTTCAAGTATGGGGTTGGTACAACGAGCTATAAGGATAGACTATGACATCCAAAATGCAAGTTTCTTGGCAAAGAACCCTGCTTATCATTTAAAGACAAAGCACATTGATGTTCAATATCACTTTGTGAGGGATATGGTTGAGGACAAAAAGGTGTTGCTGGTAAATGTGGACACTTTGAAGAATATTGTAGATGCATTGACAAGTTCTCTAAGCAATTATAAGTTCTCTTGGTGTAGAGAAACAATGGGCATTGTAGGGGTGGACCAATGACTAAGCTCTCTTATGGAAATAAAACAACAAGTGGGAGAATGTTGGGTGTGCATTATATTCTTTCCACGACTACCCCATGCACAGGGGGGTGGTAGCCCTTTCACAGGATCTGGGGAAGCACCCCGGGAAAAAAAATTGGACCCTATATTAGATGGGCAGACCTACCTATGGTTTTAGGCATGGATTTCGCACATGGTTTTGGGCATGATGGTTTTTGTCCATGGTTTTTTGTAAATATGATCAAGGGAACTACGATTATGTTCTAATCCAGGGTTAATGGATTGGGGTTTATGGATGAGTCGGCATGTATATCTACATATTGTAACATTGAAAGGAATATAATGAAAAATCAATCTAGTAATCCTGGTTTTGGGATCCAAGGGAAAATCTTTGTGTATATTTGTTTTATGTTTTATGCTCTCGCCATTGTTTATTTTCTATTTTTAGAATTCGTATGCAAGTAATTTTTGTACGGGGTTAAAACCTACAGTCTACTAATTCTTCAAGGAGTGAAAAGAACCAAATATTCAAGAGTATAAACCAATATTCCTATGGGGGTGGTATTATTCTTCTTCGGATAATATGGTAGATTGAGTACTCCTAGGATCAATCCAACAACTTTTGTAAACTGATGGGCTATAGGACAGATGGCCCGAATCTAATCGTATGGGATTTCACAAGTTTGTTTAGGCTTGGGTTGAGAATATTCACCAACTTCATAAACATGAGTAGGGGAGGTGCAATGATTGTTGTTGCCTTGACCAGAAGATGAGATCTTAGGGTAAGTGGGGTTATCAGCCATAAAACACTGGCTGCCCTCTTTCTAGTGCCAGAAATGTTGACGGTACTGGACCTGCCAACATTCAGGGGATCTCCCCAATGTGAAACCTCAATTAGACCTCACACCATTTGACGTAGGAGTCTCATCTGGTACAAAGGCCTAGTTGTTGAATCCTTAAATATTTTCCATGGCTCTAATTTTCAATAAGAGAGAGGGATGCAATGGTGCCTTCCAAAAGTAAGAAGGCGTGTCTAGCGAGTGTTCAGTTGCAATTGTGTCAATTTCTTCTATTGAAGAGAGGGGAGAAAAGTGAGCCTCCAAGTGAGAGGTAATAGTACCACCCAAGAAGAGATGCACATGAACCAAAAGGGCTTGTCTAACATCCAACAAAATAATCCACAACGGGTGCAACATTCGTTACAACCAACAAATGAAGAAAGATTTGTCTAATATCCTACAGAATAGTCCACAAGGATGGGACATCAATAAAAACCATTACATCACATTCTCAATATTATAAGTACCAAAATAACTGAAATAGTTCAACTATCTTAGCACATGTGAAAGAAAACATGAAATACAAACATCTACAGAATAGTCTTACAAACATTCATAGTCCATGCATGAAGAATGTGTTGGCCTTGAAGGCTTATTTTATTAAGTAAAAGTTCCAAGACACATGTTTACATTGTACATCACTAGCTCCATTAAAGGAGTATTGGAGCCACTCCTTGCTCCTCAAAGAACTAGCTTATCTCTCTAATGCCTTGTGGGGAGGAGCCAAGGTGAAAAAGTCATTTGCTCATACAATGAGGGAGTATATATAACCATGGGTGACTCTTTGACTACCCTCATGAGTGTTTGACTTCCTATGACTTTTCATCTTATATGACTCTTTACATTCCATGTGTGTCCTTTGGACTTTCACTTTAAAATACATTTGAATATAGTATACATGATCCACAATATTGATGTGGCATATGACCACTCATGACATGACATGACATGACACTGCTAACATGGACTGCTTGATGATGTGGCAATGTCAAGTCACTGTTGTTGCTAAGTGTTGGATGTCTTCTTGAAGATGATTTTTCTCTTCACCTATGCATGGCTTGGTGATGTGGAATCTTCAATGATCTCTAGTCTTGGATAATGGTTGCAAATTAGTGTCCCTTCGTTTTCTCTTAATTGATCAACTTGTAAGTTCATCTACAAGAGAGTATTTAAGCATGCTTGCCTCCTTATTCTCCTTCTCCATCATCTTGCCATTACATGACAGGGTACATGTTCCTGCAATTCACTCATGATGAAACGACATCAATCTGAAAACCCCCTAGTCTAAGATGATGCATTCTGATCCACCAACTGAGCCCGAAACAAGTGACAAGTTGGGAAGAGGGACTCAATGACTATGCAGTGTGCAGTTCCAGCAGCCAGGGGAACAACTTGAGCTCTAAGACTACGCAGTGCATAGCCCAGGAAGGTATGAGGGATAAGACTACACATTTTCCAGACATGTGGGGACAAGATGAGGGAATGGACACTAGGAGAACCAACTGTAGTTTTGGGATTCAAGGGAGGTTGGGTGACTACACACCTGCATATTTTAAGGACTCATGGGGGTGATATTGAGGCTGAGAATGTGAAGTGCATAGTTTAAGCTAGGTTGGGGACATGACTGCACAATTTTGGAGGTCAAGGTCAGGACTTGGGCACATAAACTACGTAGTGCAGTAGCCTTGGGAGACAGGAGTTGCACATTGTGTTATGCCAAGTAGCAAGGTCACATCTAGAGGGTTGAGACTGCGTAGTGCGCAGTTTAAAAGGGGCTCGGTGAGGCTAGGTTTCTCGGTCGAGAAGTTTTTCTAAAAATGGCTAAGTGTGGGATCAGTGAGATCGGTGATGAACAGTGATGAACTTTGACTATGGTCACACACTTAGAATACTTTGATGACACGACAACATAGATCATATGAACATATAATCAAATTATTTCCCTCTGTGTGAGAGCTTTACGATACAGTACAACAAGTGTGACACTTAAGCTTGACTTTAGGATGACCGTGACGACAATTGTGCAACAGTGCTTAGAAATTTGTGAATGAGTGTGATATATGTTTATATAGTTAGAAAAAATCGTATACACAAATACATACCTTTAAAACCATCATAATAGGGTTGTAAACATTACGCGACAGTCAAACATGCCAAAAGACGACAGTTTACCCAACATGCAAAAGGGAACAAAACACTTCAAGAAAGATAATGAAACAAGCTTTGGTGTTTGCAACAACAATGTACAAGACCAAGGAAGGCTCTGAAATTGAATGTAAGCCAAATTTTTGGAGGGTGTTACAACAGCTACAACATAGTACTTCCCAAACTACCAATCTCAACATGAGGTGTCTTTTATTCTACTTCTCTTCACCAAGGACAACCCAAGACTTCATCTCAAAACCCCAATATTTAAATATGTAAGGGATGAAATCCTAACTCTTGTTTCAAGATGCTCCAACAAGTCTAGGAAACCACAGTCACTTCAAGAGAGAGAGATATCAAGTTGAAAAGAAGATCTAAGAGAGATATGAAGACCAGTGCACCCCTCCTATCTCTAATACAAGTTTGATAAGAATGATGAGTGAGTGAGGGATTCTCTCCTTCCCCTGCATATATGACAAGGGAGGCCAATAATACTTTGTGGGCCAATGGGCTAATGCCCTTATTGGTAACATAAAATATGCATATGTAGGCTCATTGTGTGAAACACTACATTCCAAGGCTACACAAGCCAATTTCAAAGGTGATGTTGTCCATAAACAAGGCTCCAATTGTAACACCACTTAGGCATCCCTAAGCTAGATCCAACCTCTATATAGGAATTCAAGATACCCTATGTTGTCTAAGGCCCAACAACCTCCTCCAAATTTTTAAAATGCTCTTAATCTACCTACGTAGGGTGTTATGTTAGGTCCCTATACTACTAGTGTAACCCCTTATTGTTATTAGTACAACCCCCTTATTATATTGTTGTGCCCATGTAGTCAACATATTGTTATTGTTGTGCCCTGTAGAAGCCCACTATTGTTATTATTGTGCCCTTACATTATTATTGTTATGTCGGCTCTGATTATATTATGACCCCTTAGACTCTTATAAATAGAAAGGAGGTCTTTTCATTTGTCTCATCTAAGAATTTTTCATTTGTGTAATGTAAAGGAGGTTTCCCCCTCAAATAGGCTTATTTCTAAGGCGTTCATCTATCTTTTCTATCTTTTTGTGAGCTGATTTCATAACATTTGGTATCAGAGCTTTGGATTCTAGGGTTTCTCTGCTCCAAATATGTCATCGTGGCATTTTCACTATAACTCTTTTTCTGCAGACGTTTCGAAGCGAAAAAAAAACCCATTTGAGACAAAATCGCGGCTGTGGTCCGAATTTTAGAGCTTGTCTCTCTATATTTTTGGAGATATGATCTGAGGAAGTTAGGGTCTTTGCCAAGCTCTAGAATTTAAGCTAAAATAGGTCATCGTGGGATTTTCACTATAACTCTTTCGCTACGAAGTTTCAGAAGCTAAAACAAAAACCCATTTGAGAAGAAATCGGTCTGAACCTCAATTCCGAATTTCAGATCCTGTCTCGCTATATTTGTGGAGATATAGTTTGAGGAAGTTAGGGTTTTTGTAGACCCCCGAATTACAGCCCAAACAGGTTATAGTGGTAAAATCATCATAAATTTTGTTTTGAGCATCAGATTGAAATTTCATAAGTTTCAAAAAGAGGACGACCTATCGTTTTCTATGTATCAGTTGCAGGTACTAAGGTTGAAATAGTGAGACGTGGCACTTCATACAAGTGCGCTCTTCTGAAAAGGTATATAATCATGTCATCTTGGGAGATTGTGCATAACTCTTTCTTGGAGAATGCAATTTCGATCAGATTGGTGTAATTGGAAAGAAGACGTAGAGGGCTACTGCAGATTGCGATTTCAGAACTGGAAGATCCAAAAGTACAAAGTTACAGTTATTTCAAGATCGAGCTCCTGAAATCAAGAAAAGGTGATATGAGGAAGTTTGATGGCAAGGATGCGGTAAATTGGATACTACAGATGGAGCAATATTTTGTTCTACATGGTGTACCACTGTTACAAAAGGTATGTATTGCCTCTTCATATTTAGAACCAGATCAATTTTTATGGTATAAAGGGATTTTTTCTCGTAAACCACTTCTTACGTGGTCAATTTTCACGGAGGAAATGATAACACATTATGAGGATACAAAGAGAAACAACTTCTTTAGCCAGTTGATAAATCTCAAACAAAAGTGGTCAATGGCAGAGCACATTAAGGACTTTCAAAAATTTAATATAAGGGAAAATGATATTCCAGAGAAGCAGAGGATTGATGTCTCCATAGGGACTTTAAAGGATAACATTCAACATGAGGTTCGTCTTTGGGAACCTGATTCATTGGAGAATGCATTCAGGTTGGAATGAAAAGTGGAAAGCGAAATTATGGAAATAATGAATCCCACCACTCATGACTATAATTATGGAAGTGCTTTTTCTCCTAGCATTCCACAACCTACAAGGTTTACAACACAACAATTGGAAGAAAAAAGAGAAAAAGGGCTTTGTAACAATTGTGATATCAAATACACTAAAAGTCATAAGTGTGCTGAGAAGAAATTATTTTACATAGATTATGAAGAGAAGGAAGAAAAGGATCAAGAAACATCAAAAGAAGAGAATATACACCAGGAACCAACCCCAGAGAAAGAAGAAATGAAGTTGACAATATCTTGTAAACCATTGGTAAGAATTACCACTCCTCAAACTCTCAAGATAGAAGGACATAACAAGAATAAAAAGATCCAAGCAGTGAAAGATCACATCGAGCATCAACAACAAATTCTCCAACTTTTAAAGAATAAAGCCACTTTGGTGCAAAATCGAATGAAACAACAAGTAGATCAACATCGCAGTGAAAGAATTTTTGATGTAGGTGATTGGGTATTTTTACGGCTACATCTCAAGCAAGATATTTATGAGAAGGAAATGTTGGCAATACTACATGCACTTAAGAAATGGTGACCCTATCTAATGGGAAGACACTTCAAGGTAAAAACATATCATGATAGTCTTAAATACTTTTTAGAAAAAAGATTATCTTCAGAAGAGCAACAAAAATGGGTCACAAATATGTTAGGTTATGACTTTGAAATCATCTATAAAAAGGGAAGCAAAATGTTGTTGCAGATGCACTCTCAAGAAAGGATGAGGATGTGGAAGCATTGTTTTGTGCTATTTCTATTATCCAACCAGATTAGATAAACAAAGCAAGGGATGAATGGAAGAAGGAAAAAACGGTGTGGCCACTCATTCAAAAGTTGTAGAATATCCCAATTCAAATAATATTGCCAGAACTTAAAGAGGAA
>APFE030159986.1:0-18543 GCA_000404065.3 Pinus taeda
CCAATTTTTATAAGTGTCTTTGTTTGTCATTTTATGCTTTACCAAGTTATAATGAAATTATCACAAGTAGAATTCCCCTTGGTAAAACCAAACTTGTTCTTGCCTTATTTTTGGAAGTTATGAAATCTATGGCCCAATTTTTATAAGTGTCTTTGTTTGTCATTTTATGCTTTACCAAGTTATAATGAAATTATCACAAGTAGAATTCCCCTTGGTAAAACCAAACTTGTTCTTGCCTTATTTTTGGAAGTTATGAAATCTATGGCCTTGATCTTGTTTACCAACAATTTTGCTAGTGCCTTATGGGACACATCTATAAAGCCTTTATTTTTTTGGCACGTTTATGAAGCATGGACTCATTTTCCAACACATTTTGATGGTGCCTTATGGGAGACATATATGGGATTGATCTTGTTTGCGAACACTTTTTTCTAATACCTTATAAACATTGAGTAGGTTTATTAACTCCCATCCTCTTAATTTATATTTTTTCAATCAATCAAAAATTAGCTTTATCACCCCAATTATCACTTCTTTCATTATTATCAAACTTCTATATATATATATATTTAACACATTTATAACTAATCATTTTGTACATTTGGTCAATTTTTTTTTATAAAATTCACTATGGAGACCATCTAATTCTATAAAATTCACCATGTAGACCACTAATTCTATGGTGTTTTCCTTTGCCAATACTTAAACTACTTTGGATAATTGATCTAAATGTAAATGTAGGGTTTTTATAGCTTTGAATAGCTCAACAAGTATATTTATCTTAATTTAAATACAAAAGGGTGTGGTATTCTTCATTTTTGACAACATGCACAATTAAATTTAGGCTTCGTGGGGGTGCTTTGAGATCTAGGAACCCAACAGGTTCAATATCTTATAAGGATGTGATGCGGGGTATGGGGTCCACAACAATGGACCAACCAAAATACAATCCAGAACCATATATTGTCGAACAATTGGAACACATGCCTTCTTTGGATGTAAACTTAAAAGAGGTAAATCACCTTTTTTATGCTCTTCAATCTAGGGATGTGATCTATAGATTTAATGGGTTTTGGCCTAGATCCAAAGCTTTTCATCAGTGTGTATTCTCAACATGGACCAAAAAATAGGATATATACTTATGTTCAAAGGGTTTTTTCTATAACATACTCCCCATCCTAATCCTCATCATAACACATGCTAAGATGAGGTAGCTACTATGATGACCCAAGATACAAGGTGTTGCCATGGAAATGGGGTCTAAAATTTTCGATCTTCTTGATGTAAAACCTTAGTTAGACATCACCATTTTGTTCATCTCATCAAGACGAATCCGGTGATATAAAACTTTACCTCAATCCGACTTTTGGATCAAGGGATGTGACCATTGAAGTTTTGACGAATCAGAGAGTGCCATATCATCATTCTAAACACGTGGCTGAATTCCCAGTGCCACATGGAATTTATTTATTGGCTATTGACACTTTCATGGGTTTGGGCTCCACACCTCGTCTGATTCCTTAATATGAAAAATCCCACAAAAATACATACTTTTTTACATGTGTGTGTGTATATATGTGTTAGTTTATGGGTGTTAATTGTCGATAATTTTCCTGTCTCTCGGGCCCATTACTCAACTTCTCTCCCTTTGCACTTTCACAAATTGCTTCGGGGTTGAATCTCTAGGCTAACCCGTCTGTGGGCCTGCCTAAATCCAATGAATGGTTTTCTAGGCTCACGTGGATGCCACCGCGATCTAGGCTTACATCACCCCCTCATCTGTTACACGCCCCTCTCCAGGCTTCAGGGATATACCCTTTGGCTTGAGGTGTAACATGGGCCCTCCTCTCGGTGCACAATTTTGCTTATGATTGTTCCCACTTTTTCCACAGTAGCCCGACCCCATGTCATCCCAGGCATCCCTCTTGCACAACCTTTTGTGGGGTTCCAAGATGCAACCCCTCTGGGTTGACATCATCTTCGACCCTTTCACAATCATCAATTTCCCCCGCTCAATATTAGCCGCCCGTTACACTAGATTCACATTGGGTTAAGCTTTGCGGCCTTATGGATAGCGATATGGCCTTGAAGCTAGCCCTTGCTCAACTCAATAACTCCCATCGGGATTGTGGATAAGGTTCAAAGGATAGGGAAACAAGATAAGGATCTCGCCTGTGCCATTTATGAAGGGGATTAACACTGGTTCAACCACGGTGGTTCTAAGCAAGACAAGGGAGGCATATGCCATTCAAGATACACCAAGCCATCCCAAAGGAGCCTAACTTGGCTTAACTGCGGTGGTTCTACAATTTCCTGGGATTGTTCAATCAACCTCTTAGAGGTATATGGTCTCTTTAAATCTTAATGATTTGCGACAAACAAATGATATCGCTCCAGATATCTGCAGATCTCTTTGAGGACAATAAGCATAATTAGACTTATAAAGGCAAACATAAGGCATATAATGCCCAAGAAGGTTATAAGGAGATCTGTGTTCCATAGGTAAACAAGAAGTATCCTACCCAGTTTTATTTACAAACATAAACCATACATTTGGGCTCAAGATTAAAAATATTACAGCCCTATGGTCATCACATTCAGACTAGTCTGATTTTTAGGCATAACCCACACAACTAGCCATCAAGTAAACATTACTACAAGCATGATGTAGAAATTTATACAAATCCAACTCGGATAAATCTAGCTTTGATACCATGTAGAAATTCTCACTGTAGATTAAACTAATTATGCAATGTACTAAAGCAAAATACTTAATCTACGTCTACAATCAAACTTGCGAAAGCTTAATTTATTTTGAGCAAGATCAAATAGAACACATATAATAGAGAAGAAGATTCAATCACACATGAAACACAAAACAATACTCTGGGAAAGCCTCAGCTAAAAACCCTGCTATCTATATTATCATACAAGTGGAAATATCTTAGGATTACACAAAGCTTTAGCTCACAAGCTATCTAGCTCTCAGTACAATTCCTCACTGCTACTTATAGATAGAATAGACAACACATATGCCTTCCTTTAGTCCTCCAAGCCTCCTATTTCCTTGCGCAGTTTCTCCTGGGTCCTCCAGTTGCCACCAGTGTCATTCTCACCTCACACACTACTTTGACCTTTGTAGTAACTGTGCAATCCTGAAGGAATGAATTCCTTCTGCATGAAAGAGATATTCACATGGGAATATTATAGCAACTGATAATACACTGTCCCTGCCTTTAATCTCAACTGGGTCTTTCTTTGAATAGACATGCATGAATTATTTATGAGAGAATCTTCAGTTATCTGGAGTACACTAGTTTGATGCATGCATGCATTAATTGATTGAACTCACAATTAGTTCCTCAAAATGTTTGGAACTAATTGAACTGGACTTAACTCAGTTAACTGAGCTAACTACAACTCAAATACAACTCACCCTTATCTCTTTAATTAAGGGATAACTTCCTTAATCAAAGGGATAATTGTTGCATGTCTTCACAAAGACTTCATGTTTGAATTTCACCAACTAATTAACTCAAGGTGAATCAATTAATTATTTTTCAAACAGCTGGTGAGACTAAATTCAAATTTTAATTCTCAATTTTAATTCAAGGACAAATTAAAATTGGAATATATCCTGAAATGCTATTTTTAGCATTTTTATTTTTTGGATTCCTTGTTGCTATTTTCAACACTAGTACCTGAAATTCTATCTACAACAATGATGTTTATAGCATTTCTATTTTTAGCATTTTTTGTTGCTATTTTCAACACTCCCTCTCAACAAGAAAGGTATTCAACTCGAACTCGATCCTGAACCTTTGGAATGTTCTGCATGCAACACTTCTCTCAAGTGTTGTTGCTCTAGCAACTCCAGAAACAAAAAATATTCAACCTGAATCAATATGATGCATATGTCATCAAAGTCTCTCACTGCTATTGCCTTTGTTGACTAAAAACTCTGCACCTCTGTGCTCTTCAGTATTTGACTTCTCTAGCCTCTGTCACTTTGATCTTTGACTGCATCAATCCCACTGATTTCTCCCGCTGCATTCGTGTTGCTGCTGGTTCTATCTCCCAGCGCGGGATCCGCACTACACTTCCTATTATCATGTCGCATCGTTCTACCCAATGCTACACTACAACTCAGTTACTGAGAAGTAAGTAACTGACCTCCCAACTGACCTCCCTATTGGGCTAGAAACACCCTCTAATGCTGAAGCTCCCTCTGCCGCTCCATCCGCATCTACCTCTACCCACTTAGCCAGTCCTGCTACTCCTCGTTAGGGCTACCATAACAAGGTCTAATCAAAGAGGCTAGGTACCTCAAGGATTCTGCCCCTATTTCAGCCTTCTTGGGACTATCTCTTCACATCGCCCCACCTCACACCTAGAGGTATGGCTGCATGTGATCCATTTGCCCAGTTGGCTTGAAATTTCCCCCTACTGGAGGTCTCTACATGAGTGGATTCCTCCACTTGATCTCCTCTCGACTTCTCTAGTTGTGGATGCTCCACAACCTCTTGAAACTGCTTCATCAATTGTGGCTCCTCCACAATTGTCTGAGACTTCTTCTGAGGTTGCTTATTGAGAGGTAATGTATTCTCCCTCTCAACCACCAAGTCTCCAACATTTGCCTTGCTCCTCAAGGCTTTGCTTGCATCTTGAACCTCAAGAGCATACAGGTTCTTAACTCGTGAACCGATCTGCTTCACCTGTCTCGTGGTGATGTGTCTAAGGAAAACCTTTCCCTTACTGAAGACAACGTCGTAGCCTTTGTCCTCCAACATCGCGATCAATACCAAGTTCTTCTTTAGTCCTGACACATACTTCACATCTGCATGGTAATGAGAGCTCCATGCTCCCTCTGAAAAGCAACCATGTCCACTCCTAAAACACTATACTTTTCATCATTACCCATCTCTATGCGTATATGGAGGTCTTTCTCCTCCAAGGTACTGAAAAAAACTCTTATCGTCGGTCATGTGGAATGAGGCTCCACTATCAAGAAACCAACCACAACCCATCATCAATGAAACCATGCATGCAATGAGGATAAAATCCAATTCAAACTGAGAGGCCAATTCCTCACCTTTAGATCCGTCCGAGGATCCCTTCTTGGATTTCTTTACTGGACAATTAGTTGCATAATGGTCCACCTCATGACAATTAAAGCATCTCACTTTAGATTTGTCAATCTTCTTCCCACCATGGGAAGAACTCGATTTGGAATGAGAATCCTTCTCCTTCCCTTTCCTTGCCTTACTAGCTAAGGCTAGCTTTTCTTCATCCTCCTTGGATGAAGAACCATCTTTGGTGCTCCTCCTGATCTCCTCTTGCATCACATCTGACCACATTCGTTCCCAATCTGGTAGTTTCTCTCTTCCGTTCACTGAGTCCTAGTAGCTATGCCAGCTCTTAGGAAGACCGAGGAGAGCAAGACTCACCATATCGTCATCAGCTGTCGTGATTCCTGCACTTCCAAGCTCATATCTACAGGTGGTGAGCTTGTTCAGATATGTAGAGATTGTGTTGCCCTTTCACACTTGATTTTCCGAAGCTTATCTTTTAGCACCAGCTTCCTTTGGTCGCTGCTCTTCTGATATAGATCCTTCAATGTCTTCCACATTGAAAATGGAGTCTCCTTCCCATGGAGACTCGAGACAATATGGTCTCGAACTCCCTCTAGAAGAATCCTCCTCGCTCTTGCCACACATTCCATTTTGCAAATTCTTGGGCATTAGCTGCTGCTAGCTTGGGGATTTCTTGATCAATGAAGTACTTCAAACCATTGTCCTATAATACCACTTCCATGCGATCCTTCTAGGCTATGTAATTCGAGTTGCCATCCAGGGCATACTCGAGTCTCAAGCTATTGAATACCATTGGTGAACTTTGAGATGTGATAAGAAATCGATTCTGTACCTACAATCAAGAACTTAAAACTTCGAACTTCTCCCTTCTTTGTATACTGTTCTCCGCTTTGATCACCTTTGCTCCGATACCATGTAGAAATTTCTACAAATCTAGCTCTACTACCATGTAGAAATTCTCATTGTAGATTAAACTGATTATGTAATGTACTAAAGCAAAATACTTAATCTACTTCTACAATCAAACTTGCGGAAGCTTAGTCGATTTTGAGCAAGATCAAATAGAACACATATATCAGAGAAGAAGATTCAATCACACATGAAACACAGAAGAATACTCTGGGGAAAGCCTCAGCTAAAAACCCTGTTATTTGTATTATCATACAAGTGGAAATATCTTAGGATTACACAAAGTTTTAGCTCACAAGCTATCCAACTCTCAGTACAATCCCTCATTGCTTCTCATAGACAGAATAGACAACACATATGCCTTCCTTTAGTCCTCCAAGCCTCCTATTTCCTTGCGCAGTTTCTCCTGGGTCCTCCAACTGCCACCTGTGTGATTCTCACCTCACACACTGCTCTGACTTCTGTAGTAACTATGCAATCCTGAAGGAATGAATTCCTTCTGCATGAAAGAGATATTCACATGGGAATATTCTAGCAACTGATAGTACACTGTCCCTGCCTTTAATCTCAACTGGGTCTTTCTCTGAATATACATGCATGAGTTATTTATGAGAGAATCTTCAGTTATCTGGAGTACACTAGTTTGATGCATGCATGCCTTAACTGACTGAACTGACAACTAGTTCCTCAAATAGTTTGGAACTAATTTAATTGGACTTAAATAAGTTAACTGAGCTAACTAATTACAACTCAAATACAACTCATCCTTATCTCCTTAATTAAGGGATAACTTCCTCAATCAAAGGGATAATTTTTGCATGTCTTCATAGAGACTTCATGGTTGAATTTCACCAACTAATTAACTCAAGGTGAATCAATTAATTATTTTTCAAACAGTTGGTGAGACTAAATTCGAATTTTAATTCTCAATTTTAATTCAAGGACAAATTAAAATTGGAATATATCCTGAAATTCTATCTATAGCAATGCTATTTTTAGCATTTCTTGTTGCTATGCTCAACACCTGAAGTCAACATAATTAAACATCTAATTCTCATTCCACATTCAACAACACAAATGGTTTAATATGTTTGTTTCCTCCCCAAAAGCATTAGCACAACACTATAACAACAAGGCACACATTTATCAGAGTTCTACCATCCTAATCACAATGAACCATGATTCATTCCTACAATTAATACAACACCAATTTAACAATTCCTCATGAAATTAATAACCAGGAATATATTTACAAACACTTATCTGAAATCAATACTATAGTTGGCAACTAAGATTGGGACTGCAACTCTCCACCCAATCGTCGATAGTTGCATCCAAACCTTACTTGTAACTGTCACCCCTCAGCAAGATTCCAAGGCTTGAGGTGGGATGCTTCTAAGTGTTTTAGGTCAACCAACATAGCAGAAACAAGATGTCATAAGGCCCTCACAACATTCATCCACCAGCTAAGTTCGTTATAACTCATACCGTTCAGGAAGAAACATATTCATGCCCACACTTTACTATGCATATAACTCCAACTCACTTTCAGGAGAAGAGAACCACTATTAGGAAGGTTCAATAGTGGTCAAGCTTCCTATAGGTAAGAAAACACTTTTCTAGGTGGTTCCATACTGAATCAAGCACCATAGTTTTAACCCCAAGGCACTCTTGGTGGTTCAATATCCCTCAAAAGCACCTATATCATTCTCCCAATTCGTTAGGTTCATAAAACCAAATCTTCTAGTGGATCCTTTTGCCTTACATACAAGCCTTGCTCTCTAAAACCAATCACCAACAAGCCTCATGCCAAGGTTTCCATAGATGGATACCACTCTTTTTAGGGATCGATTCAATGTCAAGATTACTTTTCATCTTGATTCTCTTTATGTTTCTACCCAGCCTACCCATACGTTGCATTCTTGGCTCATGTTCTCTTTCTGCCACTCTATACATGTTTTAGCTGAGACCTCCCTTGTTTTTGTAAATCTGATTAACTGTCCCTTGTTTCCTTTATGACTTGTGCAACGACCCATCATTGGACAACACATCCCATATTTCTCTTAATTTTTCCATTCTTTTCTTTGCTTGTGGTTGGCTAAAGGACACTTAGGTCAGTCCTTCCATTACAGTCGGATTCAATGCACAATCAACACATTAATATGTTTTACACCAACCAAGTTGGTTATTATAGAACAACCATTTCCTCATTGAGCAACCCATTTCCTCAAGCAATGGAATCTATGTCCCTTTCTTAGCTATTTCAATAATTACATTTATTTTCAAGAGGGGAAAATGTTAACTAAGGGATATCATAGTCCCCTCTCCCTTGGGGGGAACACTGTCCTCAGTGTTCAATAGCCTTAAACAAAACAAGCAAAAATTATATGGAGCTTTATACACATAATTTTGTAGAACATTTACATTGCATTTACAATTTGCTTCACTTAGTAAATAGGGAATGATATGTTGCCTTCATATGGTCAACCATTTCCTGTGTGGTTTCCTTGGGCTTGAAGTGCCTCCAATGCACTTTGATTTTCTATATTACTCGGTTCCAAAGCATGAGCTGCCTTTGATCCATGATGCATAGAGGTTCCAGCTAGAACTTTCCCTCTAGCTCCACTTGTAACACAAACCAATCAATTACATGATTAGCATATTTACATATATTTTAAGCAATGAAACATGGAAAACATCATGAACCTTCACCGATGGTAGTAAGGCCAATCTATAGGCCCTATCCTTTCAAGTACTTCGAAAGTTCCATAAAACCATGGTGCCAACTTGGCACACAAACCAATATTTAAGGAATTTTTCTTGGGTTTAATTTGCAAATAGACATGTTCCCCAACTTGGAACTCTTTTTATACCCAATGCTAATCCACATAAATTTTATTTCTATATTGTGCCACCTTCAAACTTTGTTTGATGACCTACATTTGTTTCTTCATTTCTTTTAACATATTAGGCCAAATAATGACCCTATTCACTGGATCACTCCAGCTTATAGGAGTATTAAAACTCCCATAAAGTGTCTCAAACACACTCATCTTTAGGGATTCTTGGTGCCCATTTTTGTATGAAAATTCTACAAGTGGAAGAGACTCTTCCCACTTATTTGGTTGGTGTATCACATACATTCTCAAAATGTCTTCAAGGATTCTATTTGTCCTCTCTATTTTCAGTCTGTCTGTGGATGATAAGCTGTACTGAATGCCAATTCAACCCCCAAATCGGCAAATATCTCCTTCCAAAACTTTGAAGTGAACTTGACATCTATATTTGAGATAATATTCTTGGGAAATACATGAAATCTTATGATTTCCTTTATGAAGACTTGTGCCACGTCACTAGTTGAATTGATGGATTTGACTGCTACAAAATGAGCCACCTTGCTCAACTTGTCAATCACCACCATAATTGTGTCATGTTGTTTGGAAGTTCTTGGAAAATTAGTAATGGAGTCCACTGAGATCACTTCCCACTTCCATTCCAGAATGGAAATGGGTTGCAACAAACCTATTGGATGTTTGCATTCAACTTTCACTTGCTAGCATTCTATGCATTAATAAAAATTTTTGATGGCGGTGAGAGTCTTTTGGTATCGTGGGTGGCTGAAATATGGCTTAGCATGGAACTCTCCCATGATAAGCCTCTTTATGTCATTATCGTTTGACACATAGATTATATTTTTAATCTAACTAGGCCATCATCCATGAGGTGATATTCTTCATCCTTATGACCCTCGCTATCCTGTCATAACCTTTATTTTATTAGATAATATTTATCATCAAGTTTTCCAGTGATTTTTATTTTCTCTTCAATATCAGTTCCATAAGAACTTATGACTGCTAAATGATTTAATTGAAATCTCCTGCTGTGTGCATCTGCTACTTTATTCTCCTTTCCCTTTATATATCTGATTTCAAAATAAAATTCACTGGGCATGGCTAGCTATCTTGCTTGCCTTACATTTAACTTGGGTTTTTCAAATAAATACTTCAACCCTCCATGATTAGTCATTAGGGTGAATTTTCTACCAAGAAGGTAGTGTCTCCACATCTTTAGTGCATGGATCATTATAAAAATTTTGAGGTCAAATTAGGCCTCAAAATAAAAATGTACAACGAAAATAAACTTTATAAGAACCAATAGGATTAAATATGTTGATGTCAACCATGGGGGATGATTCACCATTTTTGGAGCAAAAAGGTAAAAAGATGAAAAAGTTAAAAAATAAAAAAACTACTTTTTCAACTTGTATTTTTAACTTGTCTCCTTATGATTTTACTCAAATTTCGAGAGCAAGCACTCGTTGGATGAAAAATTTAATTTTGCATCCAAGCAGTACCCATGTTGCACAATTTCTATGGGTATTCCTTGGATGCAAAATTAATTATGCAACATGGGTACTCCTTGGATGCAAAATTAAATTCCTCATCCAATGAGTGCTCCCACTCAAAATTTGAGTAAAATCATAGGGAGATAAGTTGAAAATAAGATTTGAAAAAGTAGTTTTTTCTTTTTTCCCTCCAAAAATTGATGAGGTAATCTAATATTATTGTATTATTTCCACTATTATTTTATAATATTCCTTAGGAGGCCCACTTTATACCTCAAAATTTCTCTAATGGATGACAACTAATTCCAGATCGTGAGTCACATAATTATGCTCATGTTCATTTAACTCGCAGGACTCATAACACACCACTTGACCTTCTTGCATCAACACTACACTGAGCCATTCCTTGTAAGCATCCATGCACACAATAAAACCCTTATGAGGATATGCTATCTGCAATACTGGTGCTTTTGTCAACAACTGCCTGCACAATCAGTTGTCCATGCAAATTTCTTTCCCTTCCTCTGCAAAGAAGTGATTGAGTGGCCTATATTGGAGAATTTTTTGATGAATCTTCTGTAATTGTAGACTGATAGCCCCATGAATGATCTAACTTTAGCCACACTCTTTCGTGTTGGGAATTCCTTAATAGCCTTAATCTTTTCTGGGTCAACTGCGACTCCTTCCCTTGAGACAATGTGCCATAAGTAATGAATTTGCGATTGGAAGAAATCACATTTACTAAGATTTGCATAAAGATTACGCTCTCTTAGCAATTGCAATGCTGCTACCAAATTATCTTTGTGCTCTTCTTTGGTACTTGAATAAACCAAAATGACATCCATGAAGACTATGATAAATTTATCCAAGGGTACAATACATTGTTCATAAGGAACATAAGGTTGTAGATACATTGGTAAGCCCAAAGGGAACTACTACAAATTCATAATGCCCATACCTCATCCTGAAGGTCTTTTTATGGATGTCCTCATTTTTTATACACACCTGATGATAGACAGATCTTAAGTCAATCTTTGAGAAGACTATTTCTCCTCTCAACTGGTCAAATAGATCATCGACCCATGGAAATGAATATCTGTTCTCGATGATCACTTTATTTCACTGCCTGTAATATATGCATAATCTTAGGGTACAATCCTTCTTCTTCACGAACAGGATTGGTGCTCCCCATGGACACACACTTGGCCTTATGTAGCCTTTGTCTAACATTTCCATAAGCTATAATTTCAGCTCAACTAACTCTAGTGTACTCATTATGTATGGAAGCGCCTTAGACACTGGAGCTTCTCTTGGCATCAATTCGATGAATAAGTCTACATGATCTATAAACTATTGTGGATATTCCACTGGACTGTTTTTCACAATAGATCTGATAATAATATGTTGGGCGCGAGATCCCCCAAGGGAAGTTTTGGGGCTTAGAGCCCAGATTCTGGTCAAAAGTGGTGACCCCAATGTAAAGATTCCGCATTTTGTGGGTGCGGCATGCATAGATTGTAAAAGAGTCATAGGGTTGTCTGCCCTCAATTTTGTAATGTAATGTTGGTTGTAGAGATCTACTCGTGGTTCGTGGACCATGGGATTGTATAAATAGAGCGAGGCTCTAAGTAGTTAAGGGATCACTCAATAATAATGAGAAGGATGAAGAGTTGAGTCATATATGAAGTGTAAAGTCTAGTTTTGGGTCGCAGAGTAGGACAAGGCTCTACAACCAAGTGCATAGAGGCCTAGTAGTCCACAACTGGGTGCGCAGACCCCTACAGGTGAGTGCGTAGGGGAGTCGAGTCTGTAACAGTTGGAGCATTAATAAAGAGAAGTTTCACATCCATTCTGTGTATTTATTTCCTATTTTATGCATCTGTTACATTGAATATACATTTCACTTTTAATGCTTATATGATGCACGAATATGTATGAATGTGTTGATTAAGTGAAAGCAAGGTAGAGTATCTGTTTATGTGAAGTTAACTAAGATCTTTAAGAAGATAAGTAATATACACAGTGTAAATTGGGGAAACAGTGCAGCTCACTGCCATAGCAGCACGAAAGCATCTCAACCCCTGGTTAGGGCTGCGCGAAAGGAAATTATAACAAATCGGGAGGGTATTGAAGGTTATAACAATGCACAGAGTAACCCGTGCGAAGATAGGCACAATTGGACTAAATCGACACCACAAACATCTCAAGGGTGCCGAAACTTGGTTCCAAGATCCCCCCATACTGCGTCGGGTGAGACTTCAATCTGCGCTCCATGCGCTGATGCCGGAAGGGCCAGTAGTGTAGGGATTTGTCTAGCTAAATAACTCCGAACCTGGGCCAGGCCCCATCAAACCAACAAATGGTTACATTGCCAAGACTAGAATCTGCATAGAGATGTCTGATGTCGTATCATTGGAATCCAACTAAGCAGGAAATTGAACGCTGGTTGGATAGAAGAATTCATGAGTTTGCAGCACATGAGAACATGAATCCACGACTTTCAAAAGAAGACTGGTTAGACTGCTACTTGTACATGGAGATCCATGAAATCTTCTTCACGTCCTTCCCTACTGAGCTATACGAGTGGATTGCGAAGCTAGCAGATAGCTAAAGAAGGTGGAAACTTGATGGTCTTATTGTGTGGAACCCAGAGCTAGTGTGAAGGTTGGAAGCATCAAAGGATAAGATAGCGCGTGCTGTTGATCATTGGTTCGATCGTATTATAGGAGGAATCATTACTGAGTTCGCGGTTGACACCTCAGTTAGCTACAACGAGGTAGAAAGATGCTTTATCAAAGGACCACGAGGTAAGTACGTAAAGTATTTGAATACTTGGATTAAAATGCTATTGTGTGAAAAGGGGGTTATGCAGTTACCTTGATGTTCAGGGCTACGTGAAGTGGAAAAGCTTACAGAAACGAAGGAATTAAGGGACCATAAACTAGCCCCTTGATTTCATCTCCGTAAGGGGACGAGGAAGATCTCGTGAAGGTGTCACTGTGAAGTGCGATCCATCTGATAAGGCAAATAATTCCGTGAATACCACCTCCACCCACACTGCTGCCAACTTCACCACCATCACCTCCATCTTTACCTGTACCACCTCCACCACCACCACGATTCAATATGGCAAGCATAGTGAAGTTTCCTATGTTCAAAGGTTTGGGAAATGAGGATCTAGACCAATTCTGGTTCGTGGTGAGGGCTGTATGGGAAGGGCAAGGAGTTACAATAAAGAAAAAGACATTGGTTAGTGCCTTGCAGGACCACGCACTGACTTGGTATATTAAGCATTCCAATGATAATCCAAATGTGGGAATCACGGATATCTAAGCAGCGCTAAACAGAAAATTTAGCAAGCCGAAGTTTGAAGCATAGTCGATAACTTGATTCAAAGAGATCATGATGCTACTAGGCGAGACTCCTTGGGAGCTGGATCAGAGGCTGAAATATACTATTTGCAAGGCTAATATGAATCTGACGGATGGACAACATCGCGAGTGGTTTGTAGCTTTTCTAATGCCACATTTAAGAAGTGTGCTATCACAGTAGAAGATAATGACTCATGCGGAGGCCTTAGATATTGATATGAGGCTACATGAGACCTCGATGGAGGATCCTAACTTAGGAGTTTAGTAGATCCACACACAGATAAAGAATTTATGCCTTGAGATGCAGAGTCTGAAACAGGACAGGACAGCTCGACCAAAAGTGCGCAAAGAGGTGTGGTGCATAAAATGCAAGGGTTAGGGTCATAACAAGGACCATTGCCTGATTTTCACAAATTACCTTATAGGAGGAGGACCAATGCCCTTAAGACTAGAAGCACAAGCAGGAACTAGCATGGCACTTGCTTTGTGGTGTGCGATTTGTCAAATAGCAGGAAAACATGCCACAGACAATTGTCACTTGTTACAGAAGTATATGAAAAATTTGCAACAATTGTTTTGCAACTTTTGTAGGTTAGTGGGACACGATGAGCGCACTTATAGAAGCTATGAGTTAATGATGGACAAAACTCCCACCTATAGAGTTCAGGCAGAAACACCCCTCCTTGACCAAAATGCAGGAATGGCGGGAACAATATTTCAAGGGTGCGGACGAGGCCGAGGTAGAGGAGGACCTGGAAGAGGTCGCGGACAGTTGATATGTTACAATTGCGGAGGGTCAAGAAATTATGCCTACAATTGCAAAAATCCAACACGCCCGTTGTGTTTGTATTGCAACTTATTTGATCATGAGACAGAAGATTGTCCTACACTGATAGCTAGGATACGCAACAAAGGAGCACTACCACCTCCCTGGACTCAGAACCTGTAGATGATGAGGTCTGAGCCGCGTGAGGAATATCCGAATGTGAACATTGTGCTTCGAAGTGGAATCGCGAAGGGAGATGACAAAGGCAAACAACCAGAAGATAATACTTGGGTTTGCAACACTCTAGAAAAGGAAGCAGAGTTTGATTTGAAGCGCACTCGAGAAACCTTCATGGAAGCTAAGAAGAGCTTCGCTGATGCCTCCACTTCAGGGAGAAAAGATAAACCAGATCCGGAGATGGACCCATCTATGCTCATAATGTTCTTGGAAACATGTATGAAGCTACTGCATGACAGTAAGGTGGTGAAAGGGTTGTAGGAACTCATTAACGAATGTGCTGGGACCATGCCAGGAGAAGCATGCATAGTCAGGAAGATCAGAAAACATAAGACAAGAACAGGAAGAGAAATGAGCCTAAGCGTGCAGATCAAAGAATATGAGATGGATTAACTCATCCTAGATTTAAGATCAGATGCGAATGTTCTGCCAAAAAAGACATGGGAGCGAATGGGGCAATCGATGTTGTAGTGGTCTCCAATTCAGCTAAGAATGACGAACCAACAGAAAATAATACCCATGGGGCGATTGTAGGGAATAACAGTGGATATTGAGGGAGAGAGCGCATTGGTAGAATTTGAAGTGATAGAGATTGTTGATGACAAAAATCCCTACCCCGTGCTCTTAGAAATTGGTTGGGCCACTGACATGAACGGGATGATTAATCTAAAAAAGTGAAAAATGATTTTTGAAAAAGGTCACTACGCATAATTATACTCCTGGACCCTACTGAAGGATTGCGCTATACGAAGCCGGTGCACGACTATTAAAGTGATGATTATTTGGATTGCATCTATAATAAAATAGTACGAAACCAGGATTGGGTGAATCCCACCACAGATGGGTGGATTGCATGGGACCGTGAAAGCTCCTATACATCAGATTCAGACGAGGAGACGGAGCAATGGCAGAATCGGTTACATGAGCTAACTACAATAAATTGTAATATGATCACAAGGTCACTGTGTTGCGTATCGACGAAAGTAAGAGACCTGCCTACTTATGATGGCCTAAGTGAGGTAGATACCTTCTTAAATAAATTTGAAAGGGAGGTGCCAGAAAAGTAACGCTTCCAGGCCTTGGACTAGGTACTACGCGCTACGCCCGTAAGGTGGTGGGGTATGCACAAAGAGAGATTTGACGACTAGCGTGAATGTAGGAGAATGATGCGCACATGATTTGGGAAGCCTAGGGTGTGATTGACAGACAATTACAATGGACAGGGTGATTCGCGCACACATCTGGATAGGTGGGCACAGGCATGTGGAAAACAACCTACGTGGATGCACATGAATGTCGCGCTGAAATGTATGATCAATAAGCATGTGTTGGGGGCACCGATGTGCAATTGGCTCTTAATGTTGGGAATACATTATGTAAAAAGAACAATCGTGTAGACGATTCTCCATGCAGAAGCGTTCAACAAGGTATGCCACATGCTAAAAAAAGTATGCAACGCAGCGAAATGATTGGGACCTACACGTACCCGCAATATTATGGGCTTATAGGATGACATGCAAGAAATTGACGGGACAAACACCTGTTAGGCTTGTCTATGGAGCGGAAGCTGTAATGCCTATGGAATACATCATGCCTAGTATGCGCATAACAACGTTCACAGGTATGACGGACCACGGAGTCCTTGAGGAGAGGCTTGCGTAGTTGGAGGAGCTCAAGGAGGAACGATTTTTGGCTGGATTTCACCAGTAGGTCCAAAAGCAGCGCGAAAAGGCTTGGCACGATCGACATATTAAGTTGCACACCTTCAAGGTGAATGATTTTGTGTTGTTGTATGATAGTAAGTTCGATAAATTGTCAGGGAAGCTCAGAATGCCTTGGCTGGGACCGTATGTTATTAAGGAGATCACAAATGGTGGTGCGGTATAGTTGCTAAAGTTAAATGGAGAAATCCTCCCAAGAAAAGTCAATGGCAGTCATTTGAAGTCGTACACATGTGGCCTAACCATCTAACTAGCTGACAAAAGCTTAGTCTTAGCACTCTAGGCAGCTGAAAGGAGGTGCGGGACTATGAAATACTCTGCCCAGGAGCTGCGCGATGTTAGGTCTATGCACAGTAGCGAAGTGTCACAGGGTCTGCGACAATGCGAGGGTAGCTGTGTTGCTGCGCGGGTCAGCTACAAAGTGACCGTTACAGTCACTATTCACGATGTGATGCTTGGTTTGAGACCAAATGGAGTGGGCGACAGGCCTTTAAGGTGAACTTTATGGGCTAGATTCTTGAAAATTTTTCACCAATCGAGAATTAATGGACCGAATATGGGGGGAATGGTCAAATTCAAATTCAAAAGGTGCTATAAATTTCAAAGGGCTGTCCAGCAAACAACACTTGGCAATTTGAGGTCTGAGTTGTTGCATGCACAAACATTCATGAACCCAGATCTATTCAATCTTCTGAAGGCAAATTTGTTGTTTGAGCATTTACCCAAGCCGTTAAGAGAATTGTGGAATAACACTATGGCAGCACCTGAGGAAGCCATGGATACTAGAGTAATGACCGTTGAGGAAGCTATGCAGGCCATGATGGAAGTAGAAGTCCCAGAAAGATCTGGGATAGTTGCATAAATCCCTAAATTGCCACAGACGCTGAGACCCAAGAAACACAAGAAGGCTATGGTACCAGTGCATGTATCCCCTAGGAACCTGTTAAGGACTAAGCTTACCATGGAAGAAAAGGGGAAGGATATTAATTTGGAGGCCAATGAGGAGGAAGAATTTGAAGAAAGCTTGGTAGAGGAGGAGGAGGATGTAGAAATGGAGGTTGACACCCAAGGTGCAGACCCTCTTACCAGGCTGCCCACATATATTCCTCCATGAAAGGGTAAAGCAAAGGTGTTGTTGGTACCATTTCATTGCCATCCTTTTCTTCTAGAAATCCATCATTTGTCTATATTTTTCTCCCATAAACCCCTCATAGTCCATCGAAATTGATTAATCAAAAGAATTATATTTGTTAATTTATATTAAATTTAATTTGTGAATTTTTATGTTAAAAATTAGAAATTTTCAACAAAAATTACAGGATGTCATGACTTCCTGTAAATGGTTTATGATGTGACACATGGCATGGCAGGAAAATCAAAACAAAGGATAGGAACATGATTTGGAATCTACATACATGGTGAAAGATCTATTCAACAGCGAATCTAAAGCTCCTGGATACATGGTCAATGTTGGTCAAACCCAACCTTTTTGGTCACAAAGGAAGCAAAAAGCCAGAGTTTCCCATACTGATTTCGTTTTGCTTTGGAAATCAATTAAGATTAGAAAAGACAAAAATCACTCTTTTTGTAAAAGCAGAAACATCTGCATAATGTATGTACATTCGATTATAGAGGGAAAGTTAGTGAATATAGGATAGGAGACAAGCAAATAAAAGACTGCATATTGTATTGTCCAGAACGGTTGTTATTCTTGTGTATTGTTTCCAGAACATTGCTCTTGCTTGTGATTTCAATTTCCATAACTTAATTACAGGCATCGTTTTACCATTACATTGCTTATGCGTTAACGTTTTCATCGCTTGAAGTTTCCTAAGTGTGCCATTGAAGCGTGGACGGGCCCTACGTGGAGATTGGTATACTTCCATAACGTTTTCAAATCTGAATAGTGTGAATAGTGTTTAATTTTATTTTCTTGCCTGTTCTTGCAAATAATTAGAAGTTCTTGCAAATAATATTCATGGTGATAGCTTGAGAATTCAATTGCTAGATCATTGAACAATATCTTGTAAAAGATTTGATCGATCATTAGATTTCGAAGTATCTCTGTGGACTCTGTTTTCATGCATTTAAAATTTCAATG
>APFE030159990.1:0-32795 GCA_000404065.3 Pinus taeda
TGTCATGCGGAAAGAGTTATGTTTGCGGACAAACCTAACCTCCCTAGGAGTCTAGACTCTCTAGTGACAAGCAAACCAAACAAGAGCAATCCTTCTCTAAATATACATTATTCTATGAGAGACCAAGTGTTTTCCGATCTTACCTTAGGTCCAACGCTTGTTGTAGCAGTCCAGCCTTGCTGATCCAGATGAGCTCCTCCTTCACTTTAAGACCTGCATAAACTAACAAAGCAAACGATTACATAACACCTGAATAATTCATAAAACAAAGCATATTCATCACATAGACCAAGGAGTACATGAAATAATTCATTAACAACAAATCATTGAGAAGAATGGACTTATTTGTATTAAGGAAACAAAAAAGGAACCATTACAACCTGAGCCTTGGTGTTGTGCAAGCTCCTCCCAGGGTCCAACAAGAGATTTCCTCTACTTTGACAAGCTCACCCACTTCCATATGCAACAAGGAAGGATGGTGATCTCTCCTCACAAGTTACAATGGAAGTCCTAATTCCAGCAGCATTTACCCTTTGGAATGTTTAGCTTTTTTTTTCCCTCCTTTGGCCCAATGCCTGTATTTATAGTGTTCTAGAGGAAGTTATTCAGTTCCAACATCAATGGGATACTCCCTCTTTTGGATGGGGTAGCTCCTCTCTTGATGGGATAAGTTCCTCTATCATAGGGGTGCATGAACCATCTGGAGGCTCTCAATACACGTCAAACACTCTTCTATAAGGCTCTAGAAGTGACCACAAGTAACTTTTTTTAGATGAAACTCGCGCCTTTTGACCTTTCCAGGGGTACGCACCCAACCTTTACTTACAGAGCGTACAAGTACGCAGGTACAATGAGCTTGGGATGCGTACACGTAGGCAAGGTAGAGAGAACCTGCGTACCCCGAGATAAACATGATTTTTAATGACTTTCTCTCTTTTTTGAAGTTTGACATGAAGAGCAGAGGTATGAGGCTTGACAAGGAGGATAATATGACTATTGATGGAGCCATATTAACTGCAGATAGTCATGGTGACAAATTTCAGTGTAACACCCCTCCATTGTATGTAAAACTCTACTAACCTAAGCTAAGAAAAGCTAGGTGTGATGTTTAACAAGAAAAATAAATACTTTATTAAATAAATAAAATAATTTAATCACATGGGAAAGCGAGACACCAAGAGATGAGATTTCTTGCCAAATCCCATTGGTGAATGGGAAGGGATAATTCTTTTATGATAAAACTTCTAGATCCCATTCTAGATAAGTTTAATGGTTTGGAGATAAATATCCATTAAGCTATTTAGCTGGAGAAAGATGCTAAGTTAAGAAAAACATAAAAGCCTTGAGGGAGATAAAGGAAAGCTTTTATGAGGAAAAGCCTCGCATAAGATAAAGACAAGCTTTTCTTGGAAAAGCCTAGGCAAATGGATAAACAAAATCAATTATGCCACTAATGGAAACCATATCATGAAAGAGGGTATTAAATACCCATTGAAGAGATCAATAGGGGGATTTGATCCATGGAAAGAACTCTCGGCTCGAGGCTGAACTGAAAGAATCAATTCTAGGTTGGGTGGCAGTGCTCAATTTTCCAAGTGACATTATTTCAATTTCTCTTGTCATATTCCATTGCATGGGATGTATTGTATGTTGTTCCCTACCTTGTATATTGTTGAATTCTCTAAGTATATGTGTATAATTGCATGTGTGATCTTTCTATAGAAGAATGATTGAATAATGATGCATGAAACAACCATGTAGGATAAATCCTTACGTTTTAAGGTTGCCATCGTATAGTTGGTGGTTTAGGTTATCCATGCTAGGCCTTTTGCACTATGGATTGCATCTACTAAAGGTCATCTTAACTATTTATTAACTATGATTCGTATTACATAAGATATGTGACAATAATACGTTAACTATGAGAGTAGGACTATGAACATGTTATATGGAAAACTTAGCTACTGCGTATTTATGACAATGTCTTCATTAATGTTTGTGTTAAACCTTGAGAGGAATGGAACTCGAATGCAAGATCTTGAATGATCATGATTGATTCCTTCCCCTGCGATGTGATGTATGCATAAGTAGAATTGCAAATGTTAACTTTGTCTATCGGATAATTATATATAAAAGCATGTGACAACTATTGTATATAAATTTAAAGCAAGTTAAATTTAGTGAATAAACAAAATATGGGTTTTTAATATTGGATCAAATAGATATGTAACAATTAATAAAATTCCATAACCTTTAATTAAAATAAATTTAAAAAATCCACACAAAAAATAATCTAATAACCCAAAACTACATTGCATCACGTAAAATCATAATATTATAACCAAAATTACCTAATATCAAATCTCCACTACCAATTAACTCACATTATTTCTCCATAACACCCCATCACAATTATCACCTATCTTTCCCTATTAAAAAACCTAAAATTAACTGGCATTGACTTCTTGTTGACCTCTTTATAGTTAAACTAAGTTGTGAAAAGTGTTGACCCCTATGAGCATACTGCTCGTAGTTTGAATGTGGTGAAAGAAATGCTTCTTGGTTACAAAGATACTTTTTAAATAAAAGTAAATTCATTGTTTAATGGAAGTGTGGTTACCTCTTTTTTGAATAAAATGTTTCACTTTATAAGTAGAGTGTTATCATTATTCAACTCAAGTCAAAACAGTTTATGGATAGCTTTGAGGCTTTGAACAGAAGGATTGCTCACGAGCTAGAAATTATTGTTTTTCCCTATAGAAGGCTTATTGTGATTTGTTGTCTAGCGCAAACCAAATGTCAACAAAATTACTTAGCACCACCGTAAATATCTAGGTGAGATAAACAAACATTTTTGGCATAGAATTCCAGTTCTACTGCAATTCTCAGGAAACATGTATTAGAGGCTGTAGAACAAAACATAATGAATGGCCATATGGTATCAATGTTCATGTGCCTTAAAACAAAACATAGTGAAATCTCATATGCAGTCTACACAAAATATACAGTTCTTATTATTTAAGAAACTTTTGTCAGTCGATTAGAGTACCCCATTTTTACGACTGCTCAAGTAATGGAAATTTCCAGTGTTATGGGTAGGTGAATTCATTGTATCCGTGGAGATTGCACTAAGATATTAGATGAATGAATACATGTATATTTAAAAAATATGAACAAATATGATTATCTCGACCTGCGACATGTTGTATAAATCGAACACTGCTTGTGAACTCTTCCTTTCTGACTTGATGTTAAGATTGCGCATTGGGTTTCATTGAGACTACCCTGCTTAAAGTGTCATGTGCGGGTAAGAAAGTTTTAGAAAGGGTGTATGTGATTGGTAGTTTTAAAGCATAAAAACACCTTCCCAAATTAATTATTGGAGAAAATCTCTGTGTGGACATGTTTTTTCTCTTTGAACTACTGAGTTGTCTTTTCTGCTGGCCTTATCCACCAATCTGAAAGAGTTCGACGGTTGATCGATTTGGAGGCAACGGAATTTATTTTTGATAATGGTTATCCATCTGGCATAATTATATTTATTTACGGTAGTTTGTATCCTTAATTACACAAAACAATAACATTATCCTCTCCTTGCTAAGGACATAGATGGGGAAGGTTAAAGTAGGCAGGGGGGATAATGTTTATCCTGACCTGCAAATGATTGCTCTATCTTTCCGATGTGTTGAGGCTACAGATAAATGGGTGATTGAGCGTCAATCATAGGGCAAATGAGACTATAATAAGAGGGTGAAGAGGCAAATATAAACGATGGACCTTCGTGTGAGTCCATTGTGAGCAATAATTTACTGCCAACAAACAAAAAGGTTGCAGAGGAATCATGTTTCTATATAGGCATCCCCAACTTCCCCTATGCTGAAAAATTAGTTGACCGACCGGTCATTGCTAAGTCCACGCTATGTTTCAATTTAGGAAATCATAAGTTGCATGGGTCGAGGTTAGTTTTGAAGTGAGTACGAGATTTTCACCAGAAACCGAATGATGTAGAGAGATGGGCCTGAAACAGAATTTCTGGGTACAATTAATGCATGGGAGCATCCCCGATATAAATTAACTAGGAGGGACGGTGTTGAGAGTAACTTCGCATGGATAGTAAAGCCAACATTCTGATGTGTGTAATAGTGTATTAATTCTAGTTTCATCTAGAGAAGTGATCTGCATTCTACAAGCTAGTGGGATAGGGATCATTCTTCATCTCATCATGTGCATGCAACTTTGTGTTAAATCTACTTGTATCGATAAAAGCCATGGTCATAGCTTGGACGGCATTGATACATCAAAACTTAGCATGCATGAGTGTGTGCTTGTGTGTGGAATGGTGCATTGAATATAGACAATGCAATGGATGTATTGAATATGTAAAATAGAATAAACCTAACTAAATTCATTCTCATATCTTGAAGTTGAAACTTTAAAAGATGCATATCTCAGGTTAGAACAATGGATGGCTTGTCAAAATATTGGAACTAGAGATATGGAATTTGGAGATGCATATTGGACCAGTGTTTATATGGGCCTACACCAGAGGATGGTAACAAGTTGTTGTAGTAATACTATTAAATAATGATAAATATTTTAAGGATAATAATAAATACTTATGGATTTTTACAAATGAAACAAATGAGCTTTTATCTAGATTACCGTAGAAACAATCATAGAACAAACTTAGAAAGAGATTGGAGTTTTCTTCACTACAAGTTACTACCGCAACATTCTTTTGGGTGCAATGCATATCACAGTTACTACATGTCCAGATTGTAACAATGAGTGAGTGCCTTCTCGAACCTTTTTGTTGAGCTGGACAAGGTGGTTAATATGGTTTACATCTTAAAAAGGGATATGGAATGAACAAATATTATTTCATGTTGATTAAGAAATACTGCATATTTTATTTACCCAAAGAAGTATACTTATTGGAAAAATGCAGAATCTTATTCTAGCATAACATTGATCCTTCATTTAACAACTTTCAAGTGGAAATTATTGACTCATGGAAAATATGTGTAGTAAATATTGAAAGAATTTGGTAGGTTCATCGCATCATGGATCCTCTTCCATTCTTGTCAAATCACCCACTTACAAATTAGATTTAGCTCTTCACTGCAGAATCTCATTTATCTTGCCATGGGTCTAAAAGCAGACTTGTTGTCTATTCATGGGCCTTTGTCCACACATTATACAATGTTATGTTGTATCTTCTTATGGTCATGAATGAAATATAAGATGCATTTATTTCATATATATGTATAGGAATCACTAGGTTATCTATATTGGGGAGAAGGGCATGAAGACTACAATTGTGCAACATTGCCTTTACAAAATCCAATGTCTTTGTGTTTTTTTATATTGAATTATGCTTTTGAGTCTTGCCCCTTGTTTTTCAATGGTAAAAATGTCTATATGAGCTGTTGACTTATGTTGATCGATATCCAACATGACAAAAGTCAAATATGTTTATATGCTTCCATTGTTTGATTAATGTTTTTAAGATTCAAGGTCACAAGATTAAAGTGTCTTTCTTCATGCCCCATTGTGCTTGAAAATAACGAGTTCTGGGTTGCAACATAATATTCTCTTGTATGATTAAAAGTTAATTGTTCTCATATGCATGTGCTGTTGAATGCTTAGTTTCATGTTTGAAAATCTAGTGATTAATAATTGGGATTGTTTGTTTTCATTGCTTTAAATGAATTCTATCCACACTCAATTTGTGAAATGGTCACCTGAATGAGTTCCTTATAACACATTAAGAGCATAGAGGAGAGAACACTTTAATGCCAAGAGTCTCCAATTTGTATCAATAAGAGCATAGAGGAGAGAATATTACTAACTTAGATTATAGATCATCATTTGCAGAAGAAATAGTAAAGAATCATGAAAACAGTGGATATAATATGACGTTTGTGCCCAACAAATGAAAAAACCTAAATGATGGTACACTACATCAAGAAAGTTGCCTTGCATTAATGATGGCGACTCATCAGTTGCACCATTCAAGGCTCTTTTCGAGCAGCTAACTCCCAAATGGTCCTAACATAAAGGAAAGGATACAATACTCACGTGAAGTTGATCCTTTGTTTACAAAAAAATGGGATGCTAATCGGCTGGTAGCTATATCCTGTTGTGCTATGTGCAGAAACCTAAAAACGCCATTCTGATCACAATTACTAAAATACATACATGGTTAGTAGAGAACTAAGTAAAAGTATGGCTATTGGATTAAAATTTTGATGCAATTTAGTTATATAGTCATCAGATTCTTCTACTCATATTAAAATCAAGTTATGAGTTGTATGATTTCAATGCAAGGACATAGCTTAGTAAAATACAACTAATGTTAGTAAAGATAGTCGCGTTAAGGACATTACTTAATGGAATAAATTTTATGCTTATAAGATCCTAAGAAAGGATGATATATGAAAGGAAATGTTGAACTTTTAAAGGGTCGAGTGCTTTCTCCATAGATCATGGCCAACATGAGGAACAATAAAAAATAAAAAACATATAGATGGAATCTATATAAGACATAGGAAATAATTTAATTTCATCCGAAAATTGATTCTTAATTAATTGGGTTCCAACCTAGAACATATTCTTAAGGTTTCATGTTCATGAAATTCCCATGAATTATCAAAGTCAGGTCGTTGTATGTAGTATGAGACTGCATATTTCGATTTAATATTGTTATGTTAATTCATGCATCTACATGTAATTATGAGTTCAATTTTGGATACATGTAATTATTAGTTCACTTTTGGATAGGGTTTTTCCATTAGTTGAATTGTTTAATTCAGCTTATGGGAAGAGTGCTTCAAATATACACTATTGAAGGGATTTTAACCTTACGCGGTTATTATATTCAATAACATATGCATATTTCAATGGACATGCCACGTTTGGAACCTACAAGTTCGTTTGATTAAAAGAAATCTCAAATAATCTGTGTATATATAAACTTTATATGAAAAACATATTGGATATTGTGGTGCTTGTGCACATGAATTAGAAATAAAGCAATTCAAATGCATCCCAATGAGTAGTAAGAAGCACACTAGTTTCAGAATATGATTAATCCTAATTAATAAAACAATCTTTAGTAATCCAAAAGTTTTCACATTAATACAACCTATGATAATCAAAGGATCTTAGGCTGGTAGTAAAATAATGCACACATCAAGTGAATTGCAACATATAAAATGTTCTAGATGAGGAAGAGAGGACAACAAATCATGCAATAGCCTCTTGCTAAATTAAGAAGATGATGGCAAAAGTGGCACTAGTATTCAAGATTTTTGAGCACCAAAGATATTGGGTAGCTAATAAATGGACAACCGTATAATATGAAATGCATATTGTAACACCATTTCCTATCTAACAATTTGGAAGAAGGTTTCTTGTCTGATTACATTAATAGTGTTTTCTCGTTCTTCATAGGACAACATAAGAAGTATTGCACAAACCACGCAAGAATTCAGGTTAATAAATTTGATACATGATAAATGAGTTATATTCTCTTTGTTTTGAGGGGTAATTTAATGTTTAAGAAGAAGTGTAAACATGGGAATAACTTAGGTTCACAACTTGGTAAACATAGTACCTAGAAAAATTGGAGAGTGTGGAATTGAGAATATGGTAATCTTCATTTATAACTCATCTATGGGACATCTACGTATTTGAATACTGATTGTTAAATTGGTTTTGAATGTACAATGAATTATTCATGGACAACAAGGTGTTGGAAGAAGTGTAAAAAGAACAATAGTAAATCATATGACATGTTTAGTTTATATGTAGAGTACTTTTGAGTACCAAATAATTATTTTCCTAAAGACAAGGCTAAGAGCTGCTATTAAACCTCAAGTATAATACTGAAAGTCATACTAGATTAAAATATTTCTTTATGATTGGGCAGAGTCATTAAGACCCGGTTTAGTGACTGAGTAAATTCTAAAAATCAAACTTATTGGTATGATAAAGTTGTGGTATGAATGATTTTTCTAAAATTATTGTGCAACTACAAAGCACATGAAAATGATTAGATAAATTAAAGCACCTGAATACTTTGACATAAAAAAAAAAAATATTTACTTATGCTCGGGTTGCAGAAATTCAAGGTGACCATGAAATTCCTTAATTTCCTATCAACAATCTAAGCACAGTTTGGTCGAACTTGCTTAAAGGTAATATGAATAATTGAAGGAACTTTTGGCATAATACTAACATGGTTAAAAACATGTGGATGAAGGATATGTCATACTATGGACATTGATATTGGGTGCACATGTACAGGTGGTATTGTGTAGAAACGGTACATATGGTATTGGTATGGATGCATGTATCACATGATAATATATGGCATATATAGATGTGTGTGTGTAATGCACACTATGTGCAAGTGCACATGATAGAATAGGAGGAATTGGCTCATTATCTGGTATTAAAATCGACTGAGAGTGTGTAGAGAAGAAAGAAGCTAAGAAGTGATTCAAGGATAAGTATTAGTGTTTTCTTTCAGTTTTGTATTCATGTGATTAAGATTATGATCTATGTGGATTACGGGTGATATATAATGGAGAGGTACATATAATTTTGATTGTTATTTTTGAGCTAACTTGATATGATATTTTATACATGTCGATTCGTCAAATGTAATAGTTTGACTTGTTGTCACTAATGCAGGGGAACTGCCAGAAGAAATTGTTCAGCAATAGCACAAAGGCATTAGAAGAATGTAGGGGAAAAACATGCATTTCTTCAAATACGATGAACATGAGGAATCATATTTAAATGGAGGGCCACATAACCCGTAGTTACTCAAATAGTAGTACTGTATATCAAGTTATCATATTACCAGTGGTAAACAAAGTTGAGTTTCTACATAAAAAAGCTCTCACAAAACTGATTGGAACAAATGTTAGATGTAGCGATGGAAGGACATGTGCATGTAAAACTCCTTTGTAACCGATATATATCGAAAGATCTGCAACATATGTCAAGACTATGGGAGCCTGTAAATTCATGAAAAACTACGAGTGAATAAGTAAAATAATATTGTAAGATGCAGTAATACACTGAGGATGGTGTAAATTTAAGAGGGGGAGTATGTAACACCCCTCCATTGTATGGAAAGCTCTGCTAACCTAAGCTAAGAAAAGCTAGATCTCATGTTTAACAAGAAAAGTAAATACTTTATTAAATAAACAAAATAATTTAATCACTTGGGAAAGCAAGACACAAGTAGATGAAATTTCTTGCCAAATCCCATTGGTGAATGAGAAGGGATAATTCTTTCATGATAAGTCTTCTAGATCCCATCTAGATATGTTTAATAGATTGGAGATAAATATCCATTAAGCTTCTTAGCTGGAGAAAGGTGCTAAGATAAGAAAAACATAAAAGCCTTGTGGGAGAGAAAGTAAATCTTTTACGAGGAAAAGCTTCGCAGGAGATAAACGCGAGTTTTTCTAGGGAAAACCTAGTCAAATGGATAAAAAAGACCGATAAAAGCGGGACACCACTAATGGAAACCATATGATGAAAGAGGATATTAAATACACAGTGAAGAGCTCAACAGGGGGAGTTAATCCATTGCAAGAACTCTGAGCTCAAGGGTGAATTGGAAGAACGGATTCTAGGTTGGGTGGCAGTGCTCGGTTTTCCAAGTGACATTATTTCAATTTCTCTTGTCGAATTCTATTGCATGGGATGTATTGTATGTTGTTCCCTACCTTGTATATTGTTGAATTCTCTGTGACTATGTGTATAGTTGCATGTGTGATCTTTGTGTAGAAGGATGATTGAATAATTATGCATGAAACAACTATGTAGGATGAATAATTATGTTTTAAGGTTGCCATCGTATAGTTGGTGATTCATGTTATCCATGCTAGGCCTTTTGCACCATGAATTTCAGCTACTAAAGGTCGTCTTAACTATTTATTCACTATGATTCGTATTGCATAAGTTATATGGCAAAGTTAGCTACATTGTATTTATGACAATGTCTTGATTAATGTATGTGTTAAATCCTCAAAGGAACGAAAGTCGAATGCAAGATATTGAATGATCATGATTGATTCCTTCCCATGAGATGCGATGTATGCATGAGTTGAATTGCACGTGTTAACTTTGCCTATAAGATAATTATATATGGACACATGTGACAATTATTACATATAAATTTAATCCAAATGAAATTGAGTGAAAAAATATAATATGGTTTTTAATATTAAATCAAGAAATATATATAACCTTTAATTAAAATAGCATTAAAAAATCCACACAAAAACTACTCTAATAACCCAAATTAGATCAAGTTAATAACCCAAATTACATCAAGTTAATCATAATAGTATAATTAAAATTACCCAATATCAAATTTCCAACGCTAATTAACCCATATTATTTCTCCGTAACGCCCACCACAATTATCACCTCTATTTCCTTATAATAAAAAAAATCCTAAAATTATAAGTAGAATAGATTATTAAAAAAATTAAGAAAGCTACATAGCACTAAGTTGATATCACAAGCCAAGCCTTGTATGTAAAAGATTCCGTGGAGTCGTCCATAAGATCCAAAAAGGTAAGCTCGTCTATTTTATTTTAGGGCATTACAGAAACCTATGTTTGACCTATGTGAAATTAAAAAACCTATACAACCAAAACCCTAGATAAATCATAAACTATGATATGCCAAATACATTCAGAACTTCGTATAGAATTATATCGATGTGAAACAACAAATAACTCTGGTCGGGCTGCATTCTTTGACCTCGAAACGATAAATAACTCTGGTCGGGCTGCATTCTTTGACCTTGTTAGAGGAGTGTTCGCAATTTACATTGGACTTGGTCTATTTCTTGAGTACCATTTGCCGCACCAGAGGGAATCTTTAAAAATCAAAACTTCCTTTGATCGTCAACAGCCACCGCTGGTTGAGAACTTTCACGGGGATACGATGTCTCGTAGACAACCATGAAGTTCTCCATTCTCCATCCCCAGCAGGACGTACGTGAGACTTGCAACGGAGGCCACTCGTTTAGTCGTACACAAGCCATTACAGACCTCTCCTCGTACATCTTTGTGAAATTCCAACGGCGTTCGTGAACTCCCGACAGTGGGTCGTCTGGATCTGAAGAGACGTAGCCATCACATTTCACCCAGTGATTCCCTGCTTCCTGCAATAAATTCTTTTCTGCCAGTGTGTCGTTTTTCCGGTTTCCTTACACATGCACCAGGAATAACAATTCAGGCCTATTTTGTTCACAATGTTTATAATATCCCTTTCTTATAGGCGTACCCTCTTGTACCAAAAATTCCAGGTGTATGAGCACAGAACGTCGGCCGTGATTCGTATCTGCAACTACATTGACACAACATATCGATATGAATCGAAGATAATAATTTAATTCCCAGATACCTTACCTATCCCAAGGGTTCCATCTAATTGTCCGCTGCCGTTTTCAAATTAGGGTTCTCAATTACCGTCTGTTCCATTGTAAATTTGGGTTTTTAATGAATGCGATCTAGTTCTCGAAATAAAAATGGTTACTAATGTAGAACTATTTACCCGGCGGCCTTCTTCAAGAGAGAGGCAATAGGCTGTAATTCTTGGTTCAATCTGATGCATAGAAGTTGTTCTCACTGTAAATTTGTCTCTCAGAAGCTCTAGGCAATGTGTTGCCCACAAAATGTCGGATTCGTCCACAGATTTCCACTTGGTGCAGATTGATACACTCCTAGCCAAGCTCACAACGTCCAGCAGTGACAACACCAGAGCAAATACATCGGCGCAAAGCCATTCGAATGGATCACCACGAAAGTCGTCCATCTTTCCTTGAAATATTTACTTATAGCTTGAAGATATAATACCTTCAAACTTGTATATATATTCAGTCGATAATTCTTCTTGCTACCATATATACGCTAGTATAAATACCCATATCTATTAATTTAAAACCTGGATAATTGCCTTTCCTATTCTGAGTCGTACAAACTGGAGAGGGAAAGATGCCTTCTCTATTCAGGCCTCTGCTGCTGTGAGCTGTAAGAACGCCTTGAGAGAAGCTTTCAAACACCCCAGTATACCGTACATTGAACCCCAGCCTCTCCTCTTTCTCTGCTCCTATATCCAGAGAATATTCATTAGTTTTCTCGGCTGTCTGATAAAGATGGAAGTGGACAGTTTCGAACAAGTTGCCAAGTTGCGTGGTGTCATATCAATGTAATGAGGCCCACGTATACTTTGGTCAATTTATATTCTCACAAGTGGCAACATAAGTTGGTCCTCAGGGCCTCGCAAATTTCTTCACATCAGCCTTTCCACATCATTTCAACCATGCCATAAATATCTTTACATGCGTTAAGCGTTTTTTTTTTCTATTTCATGTCTTGACAAACGAGCTAACGCATGACTTACCTGAGTTCTACTGTTTGGCTGAAGCCTATATATATATAAAATTAGGCTTCAGCCAAACAGCAGAACTCTCAAAAGTCTAAATAGAATGACAATAATAATGTAAACAATTAAACTAAATTACTCTAAATTAGCAAAATGGGATATTTATATATTATGTTTATTTAATCATTAAAGGCACGGAATAAATGTTTTGCAAAAACCCCTACCCTCTACTTGTGGCTTGAGATTTGAGTATAAGAGATATAGCCTCCGCTACTTAATTTAAGTTCATAAACATGGAAATCAATGGAGCCTCACAAGTTAGTGAAACAATCATTCTAGAGTAGGTGTCCACATATATGCATTAGACTCTCAGGGTTGTGGAATTTGCATATCGCAGACCTATAAATATCTATGAATAGGGTGATTATGGCTATTATTTGTTTTACATCATCAAAATATGTGCTGATGCATGAAGATATGAGTTCATGTCTCATATAAAAACACCCAAATTATAAGAGAATGCTTTCACCTCTCTAACCTGTTACACAACATGTCCGAAATGCATAGTTCTTATTTTCCTGTCTTTAGTGCTTCTTTCTTCGGTTGATCATGGTTCTTTCTGCTGTTGCTCAACATCCTGGCTATATAAATGTGTGTAATTAAAGAAAGTCGAAATAATTGTGAGTAGTATTTATTTCAGTGAATATTGTTTGTTTTTTTTAATTTTATTTTCTAATAATTTATATTAATTAGAAATTAATAAATGTCATATAAACAAAATTGTCCACTTATATAAACATGTGAATGAAAATGGGTAAAAATATTCTATGTGGTCCTGAGAGTTACACTAATCTTAAAAGTCAATAGGTCAAAGCAACCTGAAGGAGTCGTCGCTACCACGAGCAGGAATATCAAATTTACAGGTGTGAATTTAAGTAAAATAACTATGGATTTTGTAGCATGGGGGATACAAAAGAATACATGATGCCATGCTCAATTTTCATCAAATAAACATCAGTGCTGAAGGACTGCAAAGTTGCCGAGGATGATAGTATCAACAATAATTTTGAATTTCCGATGGAAATAATATGCTTTGATAAATCATATATATGATATATTACTATGGTTGAAAAGGTGTATATTATAAATTATAAATGGTAAAAAAATATAATTCAAAATTTAGAAATAGCTACTTAATTTTTTAAAAGAAAATAAATAACTAGCTTTTAATGGATAAACTATATATTTAAAAAATCTAAGTTACTAATTACATATACATTTAAAATATAACATTAACGATAAGCAAAGGGTTCATATCATTCCAGATAAAGTAACATAAAAATTAGTTAATATTTTCCTATGTGTCATTATAATACCTTTCATATGTGATTACAATTTACAATATTTATAGTGAAAAAAAGCTTTGATATTATTTAACTTAAAACAACGCAAGAACTCAAGATAATAGTATTTGTAATAGATTAAGTATCATATCAATAAAGATAGATATATGAGAGAAGAAGTTTATTGTTTATAATAATTTGGTTGCCATCAATAGTTAAGATAATGACACCGATAATGACAACTATGATAAATACATGCTTGGTATTATTCAAGACAAAGAAAGTGAGAATAAGAATTTTTATATGTGATGTAAACCACACAATCTTTTAAAGTGAAAATGATACCTAATTATTATTGAAAATAACAATTACCTTATTCCTGAAAGATAGTAACAACAAAGTTGTATGAAGTATGAGTGAAAAATAATGTTATCTTTTCTTGCTAATAAAATTCCCCATGCCTTGAAATTCTCTTAGATTATTAGTATTAACACAACCACATTTACTAATGTGGTATCATCTTATATCAAACACATTAACAATTATTAAGTGTATAATGTAAAGACAATTCTTAAAATTTAACTATTTGTAATGGTTAATATATTATATATATATATATAGATAGATATATATAAACCAATATATTTTTTATCTATTCTTATTAGTAATAATAGCATGTTATTATTAATTAATATTTTATCTTGATATAGTTATATATATATTTATTATATAATATATATATATTTTATATAGTTTTAATTAATAATATATTATAAAATTTAAACTTTAATATCTAAACTCATATATATTAAACTTTAGGGTTTATTAATCCTTTGGGTTTCAAATATTTATCCCAAGATATTAATAATTTCTAGAAATTAATATTTTAAAACCTAAGAAATCATGAATATTATAAACCTAAGTGACTAACACAGGAATCAATTATATTGTGTAATATCAACAATCGGTCCTTCGCGTTTTCTATCCCCTCTACACTCTAACTTTTTCCTCTCTGATAGGCTTTTCTTTGTAAAATCATGAACACTAGTATTTCGCCTTTTTATTAGAACCGCTTGCAATTTTCCGTAGATATTCTCACCTTCAATCTAATGGTCCAGATTATATCACAATTGTATATCGATATGGGCAAGTGCTTACGTCTTGGCACACAAATATAGAATGTTGCGATGCAATATATTCAATGGTGCCACTGCCCATTGCATATCGCAGTTTCCTAATGCTTCAGGCCCATTTCTTTTCCAACTGAAATATTGTGATGCTATGGATTGTAATCGCACATCACACTGTCTTATGGCCCAAGGTCTGATAACACAAAAAGGCTTTCTACGATGCAATATTTTGGTGATCGCACTTCGCAACTTCTTAAGGCTGTAACCAAACATTGTGATGCGATATGGGATGATCCAACGGTTGGGATTTAAATGGGCATAAACAATGTTAATCACACTAAAGACTCGCAATTTCCGTTAACAATATGTTTTCTATCGTAAGCATGAAAACAAAGAAATACTTGACTCTATCCTGAATACAAAATAATCAGAAGTGAAATGAGAATTTCCATAGCATCATTATATAAACACACATGACATCAATTCTTCATTATAAAAAATGGTTACAGAGTCTTGCCTTTGGCTCAATTACAACGATTAAAAGACCTTTATTTCAATCGGGAAATCCATGCACTATTACTTGACTCTCGCTCCACTCAATATTCTCTCTCTCTGCCCATCTGTCTACATTACATTTTTCTTCTTTTTATCAATACAATCCCCCTCTAACTAGTCAATCTCTATTTTTAAACATTCTAATAGTCAATCTCAATTTTCAAGCTCTTTCACACACATGCGCTAAAAACTTATCTTTGGATCTAAAATAAGACAATTTCTACATATTACAATAATGAAATACAACTCATTTCTTGAGAGATCCAACCCTCTTAGTAAAAACTGACTTTTGACTACTCAGGTCAGTGAAATTTAGCTTCTTTAGCCACAACATGTGAACAGACTTTCACATTGCTAGCTAATTCTAGATGCTCCTGCATTATAATCTTAGGGAAGAAAAGAATCATCCTTCAAGCTTTCAAGGCTTACTCCATACTTGTGCAACTCGATTGTTGTTAACCGGCTAGCAGCCTCCATTGGCTGTCCTTTCCATTTGACTAGATATTGAAAATAAATGTGTCCTCTGGTTCTTTTGGATACTCTTTTCTCCAAAAAATCTTCAACTTCTTTCTTAATGATCTTTGGCATTTGTTCTTCCTCATTCAAGATTTGAAGTTCATCTTCTATGGTTTCCTCCTGTAGCTCTGTCTCTATCCTTTTGTCAGGATACAAATCTGCAATATTGAAAATAGTTGATATTCCAATCCCTTCTGGAAATTCAATTTCATATGCATTAGCTTAAAACTTTCTTATAATTCTACATGGTCCTATCTTTTTCATTTTTAGTTTATTGTAAGTCTTAGCAGGAAATCTTTCTTTTCTCAAATATACCATCACTAAATCTCCCACTTGGAATTCTTTCTCCCTTCTTTTCATATCCACCCTCTATTTCTATTTACCACTTCTTTCCTACAATTTTCCTTTGACATCTTCTTGAAGTCTTTGCATCTATTCTGCAAACTCTTCATCTTTTGCATTTCTTGTCTCCTATTTACCCAAATTTATGAGCTGATACATAACTCTTGGATTCATTCCAAAAAGAATCTGAAATGGACTCATTCCAGTTGGAGTGTCATTATAAGCAATTTCAGCCTAGGCTAGTGCTAAATCCCAGCTTAGGATTTTGATTCACTAAACTTCTCAATATGTTTCCCAAGCTTCTGTTTACTGCTTTGTTCTATCCATACGTTTGAGGGTGGTACGCTGAACTGAAACTGAGGTTAGCTCCTAGTTTCTTCCAAAGAGTTCTCCAGAAATTTCCTACAAACTTTGTATCTCTATCAGACACAATACGTATATGCAATCCATGTAATCTTACAATTTCTGGAAAAAATAGATTAGCTATACGTGTTGCATCACTAGTCTTCTTACAAGGAATGAAATATGCGATCTTGGAAAATCTATCTACCACAACATAATTGGAATCATTCCCTCTTTGATTTTTAGGTAATCCCAAAACAAAATCCATGCTAACTACATCCCACGGTCCGTTTGGTATTGGCAATGGCTGATACAATCCTTTATTCTAACTTCTCCGCTTAGCATGCTAACATATCCTACACTTCTCAACAAATATCTTAACATTAGTTCACATATTTTTCCAATAATAAAAAGCATTCACTTGACCAAAGCTTTTATCTTGTCCAAAGTGACCAGATAATCCTCCACTATGTTTTTCCTTTATTATGTTTTCCCTCATAAAACGTTTGGGAATACACAACGTGTTTCCTTTAAACAATAAGCCTCCTTGGATGAGATAATCTAACCATTGAATTCTTTTATGCACTATTGGATTTTCAACTGTTGTATAGATATCTTTGAAATCTACATCATCTTTTACATTTCAATAATTTCTTCAAATCCTACAACACTAAATTTGAATTCTTGCACAATAAAACTTACCTTGCTCAACACATCACTGACTTTATTCAACTTACCACTTGTGTGCTTTATAACAAAAGTAAAGCTCTACAAAAATTCCACCCACTTGGCATGTTTTTGGTTCAATTTCAACTGGTTATTTATGAACTGTAATGCATGATTATCCGAATAAAATATGAGTTCCTTTGGTAGCAAATAATGTATCCATTTTTTGAAGGCTTGCACAATAGTGTAAAACTGTTTATCGTAAGACGAATACTTCTTCTTTGCTTTATTCAATTTCTCACTGAAGTATGCTATCAGTCTTTGTTCTTGACTCAGAACTATACCAACTGCAACTCTGCTAGCATCTGTTTCAATTTGAAATACTTTTTCAAAATCTGACAAAGCTAAAATCGATTCCTCTATGATTTTCCTCTTCAGCGATTTAAAATCCTTGTCCGCTGCTTCTCTCCACTTGAATGGCTGATTAGTCTCCTTAATTGTTTCAAGAATTGGTCCACAAATTTGACTAAAATATCTGATAAACTTTCTGTAAAAAACTTGCAAGACCATGGAAGCTTCTTACCTCAAATATATTTTAGGGAATACGCTAGTTCTAAATTCCTTGGACTTTCTCTGGATCCATTTTCAATCCCTCTTTAGAAACTACAAATCATAAGTAAATTAATTATTCCTTCATGAAACTACATTTCTTCATATTTATCAGTAGTTTCTCTTTCTGCAGAGTTCTTAAAACCAATTTAAGATGCTCTAGATTTTCTTCCTTACTTTTATTAAAAACTTGAATATCATCAAGATAAACAATAACAAACTTGCCTACATATTTCTTCAAGGCTTTATTCATCAATCTCATGAATGTTCTAGGTGCATTAGTGAGTCCAGAAAGCATCTCTAACCACTCATACAACCCACTCTTTATTTTAAATGCACTCTTCCACTCATCTCCTTCTCGAATTCTTATTTGATGATATCCACTCTTCAGATATATTTTAGTAAAATACTTTGACCCACTCCAACCATCTATTAAATCATCCATGTGTGGCAAAGGAAATCTATACCTGATTGTACTCTTGTTTATGGCTCTGGAATTTGTGCACATATGCCATACGCCTCCTTTCTTTGGACTGAGTATTGTTGGTATAACACATGGACTAAGACTCTCTCCCATTAGTCCCTTATCCTTCAGTTCTTGCACTTGTCTTCTGACTTTTGCATTCCCTTGAGGAGTTAATCTGTATGCTGCTTTATTTGGCAGACTCGCTCCTGGTATTAGATTAATATGATGACTAATACTCCTGAATGGTGGCAATGTATTTGGCAACTCATCCAAAATAATATGAGAAAAATCATTTAACAGAGTTTTTATTTCTTCAGGTCAATCATCTAACTTTATGGAAGTTAAAATTACCTTCGGTCTCCCTATGATAGAAAAATTCATTTATTCACCTTTTCCAATCTCTTGCAACAACTCCTATCTGCTCATCAACATAACACTATTTCTAGGTGCTCCTTTGTCAGCGTCATCCTTCAATGGCAACAATGTATGTTTATTTCCATCTTTCTCCAAAGTATAAGTATTTCTCCTCCTGTCGTGAATAGATTTTCAATCAAATTGCCACGGTCTTCTGAGAAATACATGGCAGACATCCATTGGCATTCATTGCATAATATTGTATCGTTATACATACCAATCTATATTTCAACCTTGCATTGTTCTGTCACAATAATCTGATGTCCTTTCTGCAACCACGACACTTTGTATGGAGTAGGGTGCACTGTCATTTCTAATCTGAGCTTGTCCACCATCTCTGTAGAAACAAGGTTATCAGGGCTTCTACTGTCAATTATTACTTTACAACACTTACCTTTCAATTTATAGGTAGTTTTGAATGAATTCTTCCTCTGTGCTAGTTCTTCAATCTCTTTATCAGTCTTAAGCAATGTCCTTCTCAGCATCAGGGATTCTCCTACATCAGGGGGTTCTTCCTTCTCCATAAGTTGAGTTGTTTCTGGCTTTTCCTCAACTGCATTCACACTCCTCTGACTTGATGGTTTATTATAAGGATAGTCCCATGACACATGTCCCCATTCTCCACATGTGTAGCACCGAATATCTCTTCCTTGACCTCTTCCTCTGGGTGCAAATCTTCCTCTATTAAAATCCCCTTTGTGGTGGTATGCTACTTGAACTGCCTGCTTTATGTCGATGTTGCTGTCCCCTTGGTCTGGTACTTCCTCTACCTCTTACTGAGTTTCTTCCTCTATTCCTCTGATTTTTTTCTCAACATCTTCTCCTCTGCCTTCAAACTCACTTGATAGGCATCCTTAATAGTCTTCAGACTTAACAAGCTAATCTCGTCTTGTATGTCATATCGTAAGCCATTGATATATCTGGCTACCATCTCCATGTCATCTTTTACATATTGTTCTCTAATACTTAATCTATAAAATTCTTTCGTGTACTCTTTAACAAACATTCCTTTCTTCCTTAAATTCTGCAATTGTTTAAAAATATTTCACTGATAATCTTTAGGCATAAATTTTGCTTTCACCTTACTTACCATTTTGTCCCATTGCTTGATCTTGGACATTCCTTTCCTCGTTCTAGATGTTTGTAGTTTATCCCACCAAATAGCTGCATGACCGTTCAATCTGGTAACTGCAAATATCACCTTATTCTTGTCGTCAGATTCCTCTTCATAGTCAAAATATTTGTCTAATGACCTGATACAATCCATTAGCTCTTCTGCATTGAGACTCCCTTCATACGCACGAATTTCCACCTTCGGTTTTCCTCCTACTTTTGCCAGCATCTTAACAACTATAATAGTTTCATCTTTCTCATCTTCTTCTTCCTTAGAAGATTCTTCTTTAGCACCGTCATCCCATTCATCAGGTGTTCTTCTCTGAGAAGTCTCGATTGTTTCCATCCTCATAACTAGACTTTAGATCTCCTCCAGCAGAACTACATTCACTTCCAGCCTTCCTCGACCAATTCTAGCTCCTCTCCTTGGAAGCATATTTACTTCAATCAACTTTAATCTCATTGTGCTATGATACCACAAATGACGCAGGAATCAATTGTTTTGAATAATATAAACAATCATTCCCCTACGTTTGCTATCCCTTTACAGTCCAACCTTTTCCGATCTGATCGAATTTTCTTTGTAAGAGCCTGAACACTCGTATTTCCCCTTTTTAATAGAACCGGTTACAATTTTCTATTGATTGTCTCACCTTCAATATAACGATCTAGATTATATTGCAATTGGATATCGATATGGGAAGTGCTTAGGTCTCGACAAACACATATAGAATGTTGCAATGCGATATACTCAATGGTCCTACTACCCATTGCATATCGCAGTTTCCCAATTCCTCAAGCCCATTTTTTTTCCAACTGGAATATTGCGATGTGATGGATCACAATTGCATGTCGCACTTTATTATGGCCTGAGGTCTGATAACACACGAAGGATTTCTATGATGCGATATTTCAGTGATCGTACTTGACAACTTCTTAAGGCCTACAGTCCACTCCCTTGTAACCAAACATTGCGATGCAATATGCGATGATCCAACAGTTGGGATTTAAATGGGCATCAACAATGTTAATCACACTAAAGACCTGTGATTTTTGTTAACTCTGTGTTTTCTATCGTAAGCATGAAAACAAAGAAATATTCAACTCTATCCTGAATACAAATAATTAGAAGTGAAACGAGTATTTACATAGCATCATTATATAAACACACACGCGACATCAATTATTCATTATAAAAAATGGTTACAGAGTCTTGCCTTTGGTTCTATTACAGCGATTAAAAGACCTTTGTTTCAATCAAGAAATCCTTGCACTATTATTTGACTCTCGCTGCACTCAATCTTCTCTCTCTCTCTACCCACCTGTCTACATTACATTTTTCTTCTTTTTTTATCAATCCAATCCCCATCAAACTACTTAATCTCTATCTTTAAACATTCTAACAGTCAATATCTATTTTCAAGCTCTTTCACGCACCTATGTTAACAATTTATCTTGGATCTAAAATAAGACAATTTCTACTTATTACAATAATGAAATACAATGATCCAACCCTCTTAGTAAAAACTAACTTTTGACGACTCAGGTTAGTGAAATTCAACGTGTTTAGCCACAACACCTGAACAAACTTTCACATTGCTCGCTAAGTCCATATGCTCCTGCATCAGTGACTAATAAGCCAAAATGTTTAATATTATAAACCCAATGAATTAGTAAACCTAAGGAATAAATATTATAATCCTAAGTGATTAATAAACCCATAACAATATTATAAACCTAACAAATTAGTAAACCCATGTTATAAATATTATAAATAAAAAAGATCAATAAACCCAGGCGATAAATATTGAAAACCAAATAAATTAATAAGCCCTAGGAATTAATATTTTTAACTCAAGGGATTAGCAAACCCAAACAATTCTTAATATTCTAAATCCAAGACATCAAATTATAAACCCAAGGAATTATTAATATTATAAACCCAATGAATTAGTAAACTCAAGGGATAGATATTATAAATCTTAGCAATCAACAAACCTCAACCATTAATATTAAAAACACAAGGTATTTATAAACACATGAATTAATATTCTTTTTTTGATCAAGTAAGAGTAGGACCTTCTATTAACCTAGCCAATAATACATAATTTACAAGAAGCTGCACCAGCTCTGTGAGAGTTTAATAGGCAGCTGGGCAAGCAAAGTTTCGAACCACGCACCCAAAAACATGAGAAGCTTGAACAAGTAAACCAGTGGGTTACAACTAGACACTCTAGACAAGAGCAAGAAGTAGACCCTCTGGTCATACTGTCGAGCACCAAAAGAAACCCTGAATGCCTTGGAAGGCAACTCCATAGAACCGGGGCCCACAAAAATGCCACAAGTGACCCGCTGAGGGTCCACAAGACTACCACCAAAGACTAGCTATAAACAACAGTAAGCTTATAGAGCTGCAAACCATACGATCTGACTTGCCAGGAACAACGTATACGCTATGAATACGCGCCCACTACAAACCCACATATAAACCTATCTAACAGACCTGATGAAACTGTTATGCCAACTCTCTAAACTCTTTTGGGTCCGAAACGCCAAATAACATGCACGATCAAACCTATACCATTGATCACCCAATGAGGATCCAACAGTCTACGCAGATATCAGGTGGACAAGTAGCACAAGAGATAACCACCCAATGAAATTGGTATTCTCTCATCTCTCGCTGCTATGTGTCACATGAAGAGTGGAATCAGGGCCTTCCTTAGAAAAACCAAATACCACTTGGACACCACTCGATAAACCACTTGTGGTTTTAGAATTGATCACCTCCTGGAATAGCTTGCCGCTCTTTTGATAAGTGATAGCCTTTAATCAAGAACATCAAACAGTTCTTGTGCCTTCCTCCCAAATTCTCAACCAAACACCAAACACCATCAAAATTTCCACATATTTTTTGGTCAATAGACGACCAAACCTATAGTACTTCTAGATTTGATCCTCTCGCCACACATCCAATGGAATACTGAGCTTTGGATTGCGGCCAATACCCAAAAAGGGCAGATAGTTTAGTGTTCCTTGTCCTCCTGCCTCTCTCCTGAACCACTTCAATCCTTCTTGTGAAACCATAGCTCCATATTTCTGTCCGCCTGACAGAGACAATCATCCAATGATTTTTCTGGTGGTAACAAATCCCAAGCATATCAAGAATCCCTATCCATATTGGTGACTCCTTCATTCGCTAAATGGTCTGCTAACATGTTAGCTTTTCTTTTCACATGGAAAAAGCTAATAGTTTTTAAGGTTTGTAGGTGGGAGTGGATACGGTGAAAGACCTGCAAAAGCCTCCAATGCTTTGATACTTTATCCGACGAAGTTCCATTACAAATTTTCTTGGCTGCTCTAATGATCAATTATGAGTCTACTTCAATGACAACATTATGTGAATTTGAATCCAATAGGATTTCCAAGCATTTCTCTAGTGCCATGACCTTTGCCATGTTATTAGTGGCCTTTCCCAAGTGGCCATGGAAGATATTCTTTATTTGACCCTGTTGACCCTGTTCATCTCTTATAGCAGCCCCAAAGCTAGCTGACCCTAGATTGCCCTTAGATGCTCCATCTATATTAACCTTTAGGAAACCATAAGGAGGAGGCTTCCAAATGTCACTATCTGCATTTATTTGACTTACTCCCTTGATTATTCCTTGTGGGCTTATGGACTGGAGACCCAAATGAAGCATGATACTTGCCTCTTGGGGTAGAGAAGGATGCTTAAGAAGTGTCCTGAACAGGCTTCTTACTGTGTCTTTGAGCTGCCTTAAAATTTGGTCAATTATGTGTTGTGGATTACTTGCTTTCTTTTTGAATATCCTACTATTGTGCTCTTTCCAAACATTCTAGATAACAAATCCTAGAACCAAAATCCAAGCTTTATTAATAATTTCATTCCCTGATAAATTGTTCCTCCAATTCTTCAAAGTATTGGATATGTTGAGATTATCACTATCTCAATGTATACAGATTGAGGCTACCCAGTCCCGCACATTGGATGTGAAGGGACAGAAGTTGAGAAGGTGATCCATCATCACCTCTTGTGAGCCACAGAGGTAACATTTGGAAGGGCCAATAAAGCCTTTTGTTAGGAGATTCTCCCATGTTAAGATTTTCCTTTGATGCACTAGCCAGATGAATAACTTTATTTTCATCCAGTGGGGGCTCTGCCATAGTTTCTTCTAGACTTGATAAGGATTCAGATAGTTAAATCTTTTTGCTTCCTGTTTAGCTTCTTTGAGGTTAAGGTTACCTTTGGTGTTCTTTCCCCATCCTAATTGGTCAGGTAAGGAGGATACTAGAATACTTCTATGCTCTAGATCCTGAGTGAGAGATTTTTCCTGGGCCTTTAGAGGACTCTCATCACTATGGCCTCGATCCTTCCAATTCCTCCATTTTCCATTATTCCTTTCCTGGTCCCAAAAGTCTTTGACCATAAGTATATATTTGTTATCTGTGTCACTTTTGAGAGCTACTAATTCATCCTTATATAGGTTGGGTTCCTGTTGTCAATTATCCTCCCAAAATCATGCCAGGTTCCCTGCTTGAATTTCACAAAAGCTATTTTGCTCAACAACACTTTTATTTTCCCAGGCAAGGTTCCAAATATGGGAGCCCCTGATTCTGCTTGACATTCTATGAATTAATATTCTAAATCAAAGGATTTCTATTTTAAATGGAGAGGATTGATAAACCCACAATATTATTAATATTATAATCCAAAAAAATTAATAAACCCTACAGATAAAAAACCCATTAGATAAATATTAAAAACCCAAGGAATTAATAAACACTGAGAATTAATATTTTAAACTCAAGGGATTAATAAACTGTTGATTAGAAAAAAAAATAACCCTTCAACATTTTAAGGGAGACCACCTAGTTGGGAACTTAAAGTGGCTCCTTTTCTGTTGAAATGGTGGTTCTGACTGGTTAAACTAGGTTCAGTTACCCTTTCTCTATCTCTATTAGATAAAATTAAATATTTTAGTTGCCAACAAATAAAGAGCAATCATATATCCTTCTTGCTGAACTCGAGCATGGAAGAAAATCATTAAGCTGATGTGTGGCTTAGCTAAACCAGAAATATGCTTGGCCTCTTTCAGAACAGGACTCCTAGAAATGAAAAGTTAAACTAAATTTAGGTTAAACATTATCTACCAAACCAGTCTAAAGCAAAAAAAACCTATCTGGAATTAGAATGGGATAACCCTTTCCCAATCTGAGAGAAAGCTAAAAGAAAAATAAGCCTATAAATGAATAATAAATAGATATCAATCACTATAGGAATACTTCAACAAATTAAGATTGATTTCAATCTCATTCTACCCTACAAAGATAGCTTTAATAAAGCTTCAACAACAAAATGCCAATGACACAACAATGGTGGAAAATATCAAAGAAACATAATAATATTTGGAATAAAGATCATAACTAAAAATGAAACTTTAAGAGTATGATAATAATCTTGAATTCTGTTAATAGTATACAAGAAATAGAACTAATTAAAACCATGTCAAAATTTTATTACCACATTTCCGAGAGTAGTTTTGACCCTAAATGAAATTGCTTGAAATAGTGCTAAGTCCATTTATAAAAGAGCCATAACTTCTCTACAATCTCTACAATAAAACTCTCTACGCTCTAGAATAGTGCGAAAGAACAAATCAGATTATTACAAAGCCCCCTATGTGTGATTGCAACCTCCAAGATCTTATTGAAGACAAAAGTATTTATATAGAGTTTCAAAGTTAACATATCCCTTCAGTTTCTCAACAAATGAGAAATAAAAAGTAAATGAATCTAGAGGTTTTGTATTTTGTTGAATCACAAGCCGAACTTAGAAGATCTCAGAAGCTTCATTTGGATCAGATTTGAGCAGTCTTCAAATGAGGGGAAAGGTAGTTTCCAAAAGAATCCTACAATGGCCTTTACAACAATCTTTGCCTTTATTTAGCGTTGTAGTGGATCATCTATTTAATTGTGATAGGAAATAAAATATCTTTCATAGTTGACCTTAGGTTTATCCCTATAATCCAAATAACAGAACTCATCTGTGTTTTGTTGGAAATAACCCAAACCATAACCAATAGTAAAGAAAAACCACAACAGATATCCCAAGAACCTTATAATAGTGAATTTCCAGAACCTTATAGCAACAACCAAACCAAAGCATGACAAGTGGCAGACACGAGTAGATATTAGAGATTTTGAGTTATTGGAGTATTAACATGTCATGCTCTACAAAACTTATGATATATGGAAGGTTCTAATGAGGAGAATACATGATATTTTATTAAATCATTGTGATAAAGCCCATGAGTTCCATAACCATATCAAAGATAGAAATATTAGGTCTTATTGGAGATTTTAAATATGTGCCATTGTAAAAGTTCTGATATACGAATGGACACGATATGGCAATTAAACCAAATCTTAAATCATATCGGGTGTGACATATCCGAGGTGGTACATATTGGAAGTCGAATGGGGAGGTAGATTCAGATATCAATGATGGAGATAATTGAATATGAGATATTAGAGGGATATGATTATTGGAGATCGGGGTAATATAATTATCAAAGATCAAAGATAAAAGCGATTAGCATATTGGTGATGGAGAAAACATCAGAGGCCAGAGTAGGAGTTTATATTGCTTATTGAAGATCAAAGAGAGTGTTGTATCAAACCTTTTAAAACTTTCTCAATTGAAAATCTTTGATCGCTAACACTAAAGAGTGGAAGTAATGATCTGGCAGGTGGATCCTCCCATCGGTTATATTATAATATGTTCGAGTTTTGATTTATAATATGTTTGTTTCAATATTGAATATTAAAAGGATCATTGCCATATGTTATAACATGAGCTTGGTCTCAGGGGATACTTATTAATTAATCATAATTAATTAAAACTTGAAACAAAGTTTTATTAATCGAAGAAACTTAAATATAAAAAATAATAATAAAAGAAATAAATGGTCCCCATAGTTATTACAATAATAATAAATTCAAAATGGGGGCGTTGTGTTTTTTACCACAACAATGGCGACACATGGGAAGAACCAATAATCTCTGAAAATAATGATGAAATCCCACAGAAAAAGGAATAAAGTTAAATGAAACAAAATGCTAAAACCTTTGTAAATGACAGTGGAAGTTTATCATCTTTTACACCTCCAGTATTGATAATAAATAAAAATCATGTCTACAACAATCATTAATCGTTAACAACTTTAACTAAAGAACACAAGATTTAATTGAGTTTAGTAAAAAAATGAACTCTTATTATAACATGTAGGGCCACTTCTTCTAGCAGGCATCCATAGCCTCGATAGTATTATCTTTTAGCCCAAGGAAAAGTAAATATCCCATCTATTTCTTGATATTTCACAGGAAATATATTTCTATTTTTTTTTTTAATTAAATTACTCTGAAAGTCATTTTCGTGCCTTGGTGACCAGAATTCGACAATGTCATTCATAGGAATTGATAGTAATGAACAAATCAGCTCATGATGAGACCTCTTGTCTTACAACAAGTTGTTGTAAGCCATTATCTTGTCATGGTAACCATATATGATAATGTCACTACGATCAATGCTCATGATCATGGTAGGTTGGCTCTATAAGGAGACCCCCTATCTTCCAGATATTCCATATAGCTTATTTGACACTCTAATTATTTTAATATAGATGGGGGGACACATTCTCTCATTAAGAGATTGGGATGACATAAAAGAGTGATAAAATACTAAATTTTTTCTTTTGCCTTTGCTACTTTAGGATTTGTTTATGATAAATGTTATTGTAAAAAAATATTATCTCTTATGTCATAAAGTTAGAGATTATCATAATGATAAAGAAAGATATAATACGAGTTTCAAATCTGAATCTGAAAGAAAGTAATTTGATCATTATCGTGATGTCCTTCCTTTTTCCAATGAATTTCATTAAATGAGTAAGGAATTTCCCATGTATCAGACCAAAGGTGGTGCGTTGGTAGTTTCCCAACTAAAAAGTTGGTAATATCACTAGAAGCACACACAAAGGGATTTTCAAAAATAGGATGATGCTATGAAGTCAGATCCAAGAGAAAGAGTGAAGAGAAATGTAAACCAAACTAAAATAAATGTAAATAATTACAAGAAAAATCATAAAATAGGCTTAATTCAAACAAGATAAAAGAAAATTCTTGACATAAGGAATTAAGGTCTTGTTATGTATTTGTCAAGAAAAATGTTGTCTTGTTTAATTAGTTTCTTATTCATGATTTTGTTATAAACAAACTAATGAAGAGTTTTGATTAAAGATTGCATCTCAGAGCTTTATAGTGATTTATCACAAAAACGATACGAAAAATTTTAAGTTAAGAAAATCTCCTTGAGTGGGTTTTGAAAAAATATCCTTTGATCACAATTGTTTTATACGCAAACGCTGGATCAAACAAAAACCTACAAAAAGAACAACAAAAATGTATGAAATAAATAAAACTAAAGCACAAAAGAACAAATTGAAATAAAAACGATAATAGATGATAATAAAAATGTAAATGCATACCTCAAAGAATTTGATAATAAAATTATCTCGTTAATCTTCATATTCTTCCATGTATTTCTTAAGAATGTTTAAAATCATCTTTTTATTCAATCTAGAAAATATTAACAAAAAGGAATCTAATCTATTCCCAGTCCTAATGTAAAAAGTAGATTATGACTAGGTAAGATCAAACTTCCAACGCAACCATTTAAGTGCCTTATCTGCTACATGCAGTCAAACCACAAATGTCATCAAAAATAAAATTGTGGCTAAATCATTAAAACAAAAATGAAACACACTACGTATTTGTAAAATTGAAAAACTAAAAATAAAATTATTTACAAGATACATCCCTTGAAACTCTTCCAAATATTTGTCTATAGGATCATCAAGATAAGGATGTGATTCAGATGTTTGAAAGGTATTCAAAGAAAGACGAAATAAAAAACTAGTATTAAATGTTAAATATTTGCAAATGAAAGGTTGTTGTAAAGAAAAAGAAAAATCAGAAATTTTCTTCTCAAAAGAATCGAGTGGATAGAAATGAGGAAGATTTCTGAAAGGAATGCATGGCTAGTCAAAATGTATAGATGTACTCTTGAGTGTTATCATTCGTGTAGAATTTATTTTTAAATATCAAATCATTTGTCCAATCCTAAGACAAAACCTCAGCCTAAGAAGAAATTAAAATATATGATTGAAATTTTGAAATTGATTATTCCATGTACTAAAAAATTCATTTGACAAGAGTGTGGAACTTTGCTTCTCAAGATGTCAACATTGTGTGTGCACAAAATCAAAAATGAAATTGAATAAAGAAAGAAATTGAAAAGAACGAGAGAAAGGTAATTTGTAATATACATTGATTTTACAAATTATGTTACAACATAGTGAAAGTTTGTTTACAGAGATTTCCTTTTTACAAATGAATATGAATTTAAAATCATTATTATCCTAAAGATTAAAATTACAATAAGGTCCATTATTATCGTAGGCTTGATAAATTGGAGTTGATTTATAATCGTTGAAATCATTATGACTATGAGGGGAAGTGTTTCAATTGTTAGGTTTTTCACTTTCCAACAAAATTCATTTAAGGATTGGGAATCAATTGAAACAATTTTTGAATATGAAGAAGAACCAAGTTCAATATTTTCATTGTCATAAATAACATTACTATTTTCTTCCATCATTTGTGATTCTTCATTAAAATTACAACGAAGAGAAATTAAATACTTAAACCAAATTGTTAATTGATGTTCAGGAGGTAAGTCATTGGATTTAAACAGCATTATTGTCAATTTAAATTTAACTAAAACTTGATCCAAGGCCTTAGCTTCTATCCTACATAATTCAAGTAGTTGTTTCAACACTTTTTTGTAGTTGGATCATTGAAAATCCTAAAGGAACATCACTGCAAACTCATCCCAGCTATGTATTGAAGCAACTAGAAGTGAAAGGCACCAGCCTTTTTCTTGACTTGTAAAAGTGTATGTAAAATCCTATGAAGATCAACCTCATCAATAGTAATTTTTTGATAATTTGAAACGAATTGAAAATTGTGATTGAAAGCAGAAGGCTTACCATTTAACCTTACCTTTGACAATGTTTTAAATCCATTTATTAGAGTAGTGTTTGATTGTGATACACTAAAGCATCTCCAAGGAGATTTTTTGGAGGAACCCATAATTCAAAATTTAAAATTCTACAATAAAACATTTAACGAACAATTTAAAATATACCCTCCTAGCGCCAAAAATGTTGATTAGAAAAATGACCCTTCAACATTTTAAGGGATACCACCGAGTCGGTAACTTAAAGTAGCTCATTTTCCATTGAAATGGTTGTTTTGAATGGTTAAACTAGGTCTAGTTACCCTTTCTCTATCTCTATTATCTTAAAGTAAATCTTTTAGTTTCTAACAAAGAAAGAGCAATGAGATTAACCTTCCTGTTGATCTCAGGAAAGGAAGAAACTCCTTAAATCGATTTATGGCTTAGCTAAACTAGAAAGATGATTGGCCTCTATAAGAAGAGGACTTCTAGAAATGCATAGTTAAACTAAATGTAGATTAAACATCTATCTGCAAGACTAATCTAAAACATAAAAACTTATTCTGAATTGGAATAGGATAGCCCTTTCCCAATCTGAGAACAAGCTAATTAAAACAAGGGAAGAAATGTTATAATTCATCATGTGATTTTGTATTAGTTAAAGGAAGTAGTTCGGATTAGCTAATACAAGTGAAAGAAAATTAAGCTTGCAAATGAATAATAAATAGTTATCAATCACCATAGGAATACTTCAACAAATTAAGATTGATTCCAATCTCATTCTACCCTACAAAGATAACTTCAGCAAAGCTTCAATAGAAATAGTGCACAATATTGAAGAAACATAATATTGTTTAGAACAAATATCAAAACCAAAAATGAAACTTTAACACTAAGACAATAATCATGCATTTAGGTAATAGTACAAAAAAATATGAATTAATTAAAACCATGTCAAAATTTTACTACCACATTTTCGAGAGTAGCTCTGACCCTTAATGAAGCTACTTGCAATAGTGTGAGTTCCCTTTATAACAGAGCCATAACTTTTCTACAATCTCTACAATAAAACTCTTTTCACTCTACAATAGTGTGAAAGCACAAATCAAATTATTGCAAAGCCTCGTGTGTGTGATCATGACCTCGAATATCTTATTGAAGAGACAGGTATTTATACAAAGTTTCAAAGTTAACATATCTCTCCAGTTTCTCAACAAACAAGAAATAAAAAGTAAACAAAGACAAAGGTTTTGTATTTTGTTGAATCACAAGTTGAATAGAGAAGATCTCATAAGCTTCATTTGGATCAAATTCAAGCAATCTTTGAATGAGCAGAAGATTGGTTTCCAACAAAATCCTTGAATGACCTTTACAATAGCCTATGTCGTTCCTTAATGTTGTAGTGTATCATTTGTTCGATTGTGATAGAAAGTCAAAGATCTTCCATAGTTTACCCTAGGTTTATCCCTGTAATTCAAATAACAAAACTCATCAACGTTTTATTAGAAATAACCCAAATCATAACAAATCGCAAAGAAAAACCACAACAAATAGCCTGAGAATGTTATAATAGTGAATATCCATAACTTTAACAATTCCCAAACTAATGCATGAGAAGTGGTGGAAACACAAAGATATCAAAGATTTCGAGTTATGAGAGTTTTAACATGGCATAGTCTACAAAACTTATGATATATGGAAAGTTTGAATGAGGAGCGAACGCAGTATTGTATTAAATCATTGTGATAAATCCCATCATATCCATAACCATATTGGAGATTGGAAGATTAGGTCGTATCAGAGATTTTAAATGTGTTCCATTCTAAAAGTTTTGATATACGAACATACGCGATATCACAATTAAACCAAATCTTAAATCATACCGGGTCCAACATATCAGAGGTTGGTACATAACAGAAGTACAAGGGGGATGTGCACTGGGATATCAACAATGGAGAGAATATGGACATCGAAGATTGGTGATCAGACATCTGGGGAATATGATTATCAGAGATTGGAGATTAGAGGGATTAACATATCGATGATGGAGAGAATATCAGAGGTGATAATGGGAGCTAATATCACTTATCGAAGATTAGAGGGATTGTTGTGTCAAAGCTTTTGAAGGCTTTCTCAATTGGAAATATCCTATCGCCGACACTTAGTAGCAAAAGTAATGATGTGGTAGGTGGATCCTCTCATTGATTATATTATAATATGGCTAAACGTTGGTTTATAATATGTTTGTTTCAATACTGAATATTAAAAGGATCATTTCCATATGTTATAACATGAGCTTCATCTTGGGGTCTATTTATTAATTAATCCTAATTAATTAAAATTTAGAACATAGTTTTATTAATCAAAGAAACTCAAATAAAACAAAATGAAGATAGAAGAAATAAAAGAGTCTGCATAGTTAATAGGATAATAATACAATCAAAATGGGGGTGTTGTGTTTTTTACCATAACATAAACCTAAGGGGTTATTAATATTATAAACCCAAGAGATTGAATTATAAAACCAAGAAATTAATAAGATTATAAACCCAAGGGAGAAATATTATAACCCTAAGTGATCAACAAACCCAAGCGATCATTACTCAAAGACCCAAAGGATTGATAAATGCATAAGATTATTAATATTATAAACCGAAGTGATTAATAAACCCTAGGGATTCTTAATATTATAAACCCATCGACATTTGTAAATGTGGTTCAAAAACATAGATAAACATTAATGGTACAATTATAATATTAATCATAAAATTAATATC
>APFE030159990.1:34863-49000 GCA_000404065.3 Pinus taeda
TTGTCACTATGCAATGTTGGACCATGGTTGACCGTCGTTAATACTATAAACCTAAGGGAATAATAAACCTAAGAGTTTAATATTATAAACCAAAGGAATTAGTAAACCCAAGAGATAAATATTATAAATCTAGTCGATCAACAAACCCAAGAGATCAATAAAAAAACATAAGGGATTTATAAACAGAGCAATTAATATTTTAAACCTAAGGTATTCATATTTTAAACCTAAGGGATTCATAAAACCACATGATTATTAATATTATAAACCCAAGGGATTATTAATATAATAAATCCAGGGAGTTATTAATATTATAAATAAAGGGATTTAATTAAACCCAAAAGAGATTAATTAATAAAATAATTATTATTAAATAATAATTAATAGTAGAATATAATATAATATAATAATAATAATTAATTAAATAACAATAATTAATTATATTATTATTATTTATTAAATATCATTTCTTTAATTTATAGTAATTATTGTTAATTAATGAAATCCAAGCGATTTAGATTATACTAAAGGATTAATAATATAAACCCCATGAATAATATTACACCCTAGAAATATGAACCCTTACATTAATAAATGCAAGGGATTGATATTATAAACCCACGAGAATAATAAACCCAAGGGATTAATATCATAAACCCAAGATATATAAACCCTAAGATAAATATTGGAAACCTTAGAATTATCATGGTTGACCATGGTTGACCATGATTGATTTTCATATGCAAATAATATTTGTCACAATTCAATGTTGGACCATGGTTGATTTTCGTATTGAGAAAATCTTTGTGAGAATATGACATTATGTAACACCTCGATTGTAATTAAACAACTAGATATGTTTTTGCTTACAATTTCTAGTGGTTAAATATCATTGAGATGAATTGAATATGTGTGGAAATTAAGTTTTAAATTAATAAAGAAAGTTGTTATTTCCATTACTAGAAATCATAATGGCTAACACCGGAGTAAATGATACTTGTCAGAATGTGAGAAGGATCTAATTCGATTTAAATTTACTATATATATATATTATACCTCGGTGGGAGATAAAGACCGAGGATAAAAGCACTACAAGGAGAAAAATAGGCTTTTGCTTTTCAAAAAAAAGACACTGAAAAGCTTAGGCTAACAGGATATAGATTCCCAAAAGGCCAGACACTCCCAAGGAAAAGTTTGTGAGAAAGATAATGTTAAATAAGAACTATCAAAGCTCAGTAGGGGTTACTAAGCCTTGGCAAGATTATCAAAGCTCGAATAGAGTTAGAGGTGATTTAAGGTTTGGTTGAATGGTGTGTAGGCCATAGATTTCCTGTTTTAAAGTTCTGGTCAAAATATTCTATAACATCTGTTCATCTAATAGTGTGGGTATTTATGTGATTTGAATGAAAATAAATCCATTAGTTAAGTGACAAAGAAGTAGTATTAATTATGAAATTCATAGTGATTAGAACTAGTAAGCATCTGTTGAATGTTTGGAAATAAGTTATGAAATTTATTGACTGATATAATGGTGAAAGTCTTATTATATGATTGAAAGTACGCAGTATGTGGGTATCTGTTTTTACTGAAGAGAAATAGTTTTATGCGGAAATATTATTTGAATACGTCGAAAGTGAATGGTTGCAGGCGAAAGGAAGGCATAATGATCTAAATGTATTGATAGCATGCATGTTGTAACAAGGAACTGAAACCATGCATACGTAGGAAATATTTTAACTTAATGTGTGCATAATGTGGTAAACCACAGGGAAGTAAATAAGAGATCGAATGTATTTCATTCTAGACAAAATTATGGAAAGGAAGAAAACTATGCATTTGATTTTAGTGTTTTTAATTAAGTGCATGCAAGCAGTATGCGTAGTTACACTACATAGCTAGATTTAATGCAAGAAGAAGTTGTGAATTTAATTTGGACATTCACAACGACATTCATGAAGAAATTGTGTGTGTATTTAATTTTATATGTCTTATATGAGATGCATGACGAAATTTATGAAATTCATGTGAATATTTATAATCTCTTGCGATCAACCAGTTGCAGTAGGAAATTAGCCAAACAATAATTATGCTAGTTTGGCCTCAAATGAAGGTAAAGAATGTGCATCTACCAATTCATTATATATCTTATGCATTCAAATAGTAAAAAGCTCACAATAAAGTAGATGGAACCTGTGCATGCATGACATATAATCTTGTAAGCCAACAAAAGAAGAAATGTACACTTGTGAGGTGCAAACCTTATTAATGTATGCATACATGTTTATTAATTATAGGAATTCCAAACAAAATAAATAGATATGATTGATATAGGATAACATCCTACACATTATTTAGAAGAAAATATGATTTATAGTAGACTTCAACTGTTGGATGAATCAAAATCATTAACGAAGTCTATGAGAACTTGTCCTTAGCATGCATACCATAAAGATACAAAATCGAATCACTATACCAAAAAAATCAAATTAAGCAAGTGTTTGACAGTGTAAACATATTTATATTCATTAAAAAGGTAGGATTTTATATTTATCAACATATATTTAGTAACTAGATCTGTATATAATTAGCCAGAACAACAAATTGACTATAAGGAGTCCTTAATACGTGATTTAGTAAACTTGCAAGACTAATGCTCCGCAAGGTAAATCAATATCAAAAGACACCAAGTGAGGGGAAAACTTTGGGGAATACTTCAAATCATATTACAGTTAAATTTTGAACCTACAAATCAGCTCTGTAGAGCAGCTAAATGAAAAAAAAGAGTACCTAGATTGATTTTTTGTTGACATTGGACAAGGCCAACACACTATTAGACATCCAACTAGAGTCTTGTAATAAAATTAGACAGATACATCGAAATGCACACACCCATAAACCTCTTTTGTTTAGGTTTATATATAGTAGAACATAGCGTTGAATCGAACCCTATAGGACACGCTGAGGTGTTCCTCTAAAAAAAACAAGAAAAACATAGTCTTAGTGATGACATATTCGAGTCTATCCTACTGTAATGCTTATGATATTAGAAAATACTTAAGCAGAGTAGCAGTGAAGAAAATGCAATGTCAAATTCAAACTCAAGGAAGTGAGGGAGGTTGAAACTGATAGAGCACCAACCTGGGATCATACATGTGATAATTAGTGTAAAAGGATCTAGATTGCCCCAACAATCATAGGTTCAAAAATCGAGTGTAGAGCATATCTGCGAGGAAAAATAAATTTCATGTTAGTCACTTTGGAATCATCCAAGGTGGAAATAAATCCCATATCAAAACCATAGCATGCCATTAATTAAAACTAAAAAACCTTACATGGAGGACTTACCGAAGTTAGTTGCTGATGCTCGCTTACATCCAAGTGAGGGAAGCACTGATTAGGTTCAAAAATGTTAAGGGTAATGGATTAAAAATATCCTAAAACATCAACATCTAGAAAATAAGTTACATGGGTGTGGGGAAGGTAGAGCTGAAGCATGGTGAGGTTGCTAGAATATATCGATGAGGGCCACTTCTCCATAGATACACAAAGACAAGCTAACCAAAATAAAAACCTGGAAATCAAATGTGCCATGTTTCATAGAAGAAATGATGGAAAACAAAATTGAATAAGAAATTAACTACCATGAGCATGAGGGAGGAGATAACCAGACCCCAAACCATCACTGCATCCCTGTGGGTTCGCATAGTTGTTCATAAGGGTTAGGAACTCACCGAACAAAGGGTAATGAAACCATGACTATTCTACACCAAGAGGAACCAAATTTTCTCCTCAGAAATGGAGCAGGAAGAGTCTGTAAGCAATGCAAAAATCCCCTAAATCAATCAAGAGATAACCCGAAACTTGACAAGGTCATGAATGTGCACTTGGGACATAACGGGACAACAACCTCGGTCAACAAATAAGGAGGGCAAGGGAAATGGAAATGAAATTGAAAATAGGAGGAAGAGGAAGTTAGGGTTAGCTCAAATGCATAGAAGCCATTGATCTAAAGCCAAGGGTAACCAGCCTTAGAACTACCCTTGAAAGTTGTAATCTTGAATAATTGTGTCATCATGTGCTTGTTCACATGGGCTGTGATGACAAGTAGATAGCCTGAATAGGGACATCAAGTTTAGTAAGCATGTGTGTAAGATTAGATGCATGGTTTGTTCTGATGTATGTTGGGTGTTTGTCAGAAATTGCAATTTTGGGCAAATCTGCAAAAACTTCAGTCGGATTACACAGGGGGAGAAGAAATGTATGTAGAATTGGGGGAAGAGGTCAATAATGTAGCCTCCCAGTCATTGGAAATGGTGAAGACTCTACTATTGAAGTTAGAACAACTTCGTAATAGTAAGGAGAGGCTTTTGAAAGCCAACGAGGAACAAGAAATGTTAATTAAAGACTTGACTAAGAAATCTAGCCACAAGTGCTTGGACATAGAAGGCATGAATAAAACAGATTCTGGCAAGTCAAGGAGCGGAGGAGACTCAGATGATGAGTCACCAAAGGTACAAAAGAAAAAAAGGAAGGTGGAGTTGCAAGGAGAACTTAGGAAGATCAAACCTCTCGTGTTTGATGGAGAAAAAGAGGAGGATGAAGAAGCATTGTTGCTAAACATGAATAAGTACTTTCAGGTATATGAATATGAAAGTAACATCAAGGAGTGCTTGGAAATTTATCAATTGTAGGGGAAGGATACCCTATGGTGAGAGGAGAGGAAAAGTGTTCATGTGTTAGAATAAAAGATTATTTCGTGGGATAATTCTAGAAGAAATTCAAGTCATGGTATCTAAGTGAGCGATACTAAGATGATTGGGCTAAAGAATTTCAATAACTAAAATTGGGTCAGCTGACCATGGATGAATCTGTCAATAAATTCATGAACTTATTAATATACTTGCCCTATCTAAAAGATGAAAAAGAAAAAATTCAATGGTTTTTAAATTGTTTTCAAGTCTCCTAGAGGGAGAGAATTGACTTTGATAACCCAAAGACCATGGACGAAGTGGTAAGGAAGGCTAGATTATGCTATTAGCAATTTAAAATTATGAATGAGGATGGAAAGTCATGGAGGAATAAATAGTGCAATAGAATTGGTGGAAGCATGAAAAAACAAAAACTTATTTACCTAAAGATCTATGGTAAATATCATCAATGAAACAAGGGGGTCAAAGGAGAGATACCCCTCCCTACCCAATCTTATACTGGTTCGAGGATCACATAAAATAATAACAAAAAAATATCAACGCGAAAGAACCGCTAAGATTATGGGGATGTGGGGAGCCACATATGTTGAGGGATTTTCCACAGAACCCCAGATCTATCCAGAACATACAGGCATGAGGAAACCACAGTTAATGATGTTGTGAGGAATATACCTTGGAGCAGTGCAACATTGGAGAATTGACAAGTTGAACATGAGGCTACCATGTTGGAAATTGAAGGTAACATTCTAAACCAACCTATGTCTATTTTAATAGATCCTAGGGCCAGTCTAAGTTATATCATCCCCAAAATTGTAGAAAAGTGCAATTTGAAAACAAAAAAGTTCATAAATGCATGGCTGGTTCAGTTAGAAATATGAACCAAGAGCAAAGTGACTAGGTAAGTGAAAGAGTGTCTAGTTGATTATAATGGGTATGCCTTAATAGTGGATTTAAATATTCTTCCACTCAGGCATGGAAAATTTTAGGGGCGAATGTTCGCCCTTTGGCGAAATTAAGGGGTTTTAAATTTTTAGTGGGCAAATATTTTTTATCATAGTACATTTTTACAAATCACGTCAAATAGCCCAGCTTATTTTAAGGGAGAGGGTAAAAAAGGTAAATTTAGCCCTTGAAATTAGGAGTTACAACCTTCCATTCGCCCTAATTTTCAAGAATAGGTTTTATTTAACCTTCCATTCACCCTAATTTTCAAGAATAGGTTTTATTTAAGTGAATCCCATGGGCCAAATACCATATTTATAAAAGAGGTATGGTAAATTAATAAAAATATAAATAAATGAGAGGTATGGTAAATAAATAAAACATTTTTTTATATTTACTCCATAAGTCACCTTATACGCATGCAAGGGTGTAAACAAATAAAAATATAAGTAAAGTGGAGGTATGGTAAATATGTAAAATGTCTTTTTATACTCACTCAAAAGGTATGGTAAATAAATAAAACGTCTTTTTATACTTACTCAAAAGGTATGGTAAATAAATAAAAATATAAATAAACTAGATGTATGGTAAATAAATAAAAACCTCTTTTTATATTTAGTCCATAACCCTCGTTCTATTTATGAAGGCTCAAAAAAGAGGTTTTATTTAAGTGAATTTTATGGGCCAAATACCATATTTGTAAAAGAGGTATGGTAAATTAATAAAAATATAAACAATCGAGAGGTATGGTAAACAAATGAAACATTTTTTTATCTTTACTCCGTAAGTCACCTTATATTTACGAACACTCAAAAAATGCATTATATTTAGGTGAAACCTATGGGCAAAATACTATGGCACAAATACCATGGGCTAGATTATTATTAATACCATGCAAAACAACATTATTAACCCTAATATTAGTATTAATAAAAATAAAAATGGCACATGGTATTGACCCACGGTATTCACTTGGAATTTAGCCTATTTAAATGGGGGAATTAAACCAGTATAGATCCATCTTTACTCTAGATCTACTAACCCCCTAGAGGTATCAAATATTGTGATATGAAAACTAGCATAGAGTGAAAAAATATTTGATCCCTCTCCGGGCTTGGTGGATCAAGAGTAAAAATGGATGTTGTAATTTAATGTATGTTAAACATTTTAGCTTGGTTAAAATAAAAGATAAAATAAAAATCAACTATTAATTTTATTAACTTTTATAAATTACTAATAGTAATTTTTAAGCTCCAGGTTTATGATAACCCATGGTATTGACCCATGGTAATACCATGGTATTCATGTGAGCATAGACTATGTAAAGGGGAAATTCTATCATCTTAGATCCATCTTAATTCTGGGTCTACCAAGTGCTCAGAGGGATAAATAGATATCACCCCCCTAAGAGTGGTAGATGTGGAGTTAAGATGGATATAGGTTAGTTTTTATGATAATGAAGATATTAAATAGACTTATGAAATTATATTGTAAAAATATCTTAAGGTGAATGGTCAAAGCATAGACATTAGACAAGTATATTTGTATACTTCTGTTTTAACCTTAAACAAATCCAGGCTAAAAGGAATGGATTGATTGCACTAGTCATCGTTCTATAACTTTCCAACATAGGCTGGAGTAAACAGATTATAATTTGGGTAACTTTTCTAACTGCAAATAGGAACATACTTGTGTATTCGCAGGGTGGTTACGAGGTCCCTAGAAGTGATGAATTTGAATTTTTCTTGGTTTTATATATAGTATTAGGTTTTTTTTCATGCTTTCTATGAATGACACGGGTGAATTTTATCCTACACCCACTAGGTTATTGATATGTAATTTCAGTGATTTTGATTTCAAAAGATATTTTAAAGAAATGCAATGATTTCATTTGTGTATTCAATAAACACAATATTCTAATGGAATTCTGCATTTCTGTTTTACCTATACAGATTCCATGGAAAAGTATTAGTGGTGTGATATCAATTGTCCTCAAGCAGAGGCTTTAGTTTTACTCTTTTCTGGAAGCAAATGCTTTCTTCCAACATTTTTCAGTTCCATGAAAAATTTGAAAGTCCTAATAATATTCAATTATGGGTTCAAGAGAGACATAGTATTCAATTATGGGTTAAAGAGATCCACATTGAATGATCTATCAACCTTATCTTCACTTAGTTTAAGACTATTCACTTGGAGAGGCTGCATGTGCCCCCACTTCAAGAGCATAGTAAAGTCATGTAGAACTTAGAGAAGCTATCTTTAACCTTTTAGTGAAGATTGGAAAAATGTCTGGGTTCAATAACACCCAGTCGAGCATTAAGCTTCCAGTAATGGTATATTTTAACCCGGAGCACTTTTGTGAATTGGAGTAGATGCCGCCTCGTATTTGTGACACATCTTAAGTTGTGAACTGGACTATTACTAACTGTCATTTCCTTCGAAAGTTACCTAATGAATTGAGGAACCTCAACTCTTTAAAAATGTTAAGGAAGGAAAGAAGGTACATTATGCTAAGTTCTCTTATGCTTTTCAAGTTTTTCTTGGATATCTACAATGTTTCAATTAGGAAAGTACATTTTGTTAATGAAAATTTTTCTTGATAGAAAGGCCCAATTTCAAATTCTAATGCTTTCAAAAAAAATTGTGTAATTGTAATGTTTCTAAAAGGAAAGCATATTTTTTCAATTTAAGTATCATGATCCCATATTGCAACTTATTTTTCAGTAACCCATTAGGCTTTGTAGCTTTGAATAAATCCATGTCTTGTGATAAGATCCTCTTCCAAATTAGAACGCAGTTTCCTTATGGCAATAACGACATACAATGTCTTGATTTTGTTATTGATAAAATAGAGGTTGTGAAACAAGCCTGTGCCATACAAGGACTTGATTCATTGATTATGTATCAATTATGGGTCTTGATGTAACAATATCTTGATTTTGTTGCTTGAAAATAGAGGTTATGCTTTACTATTTCACTGAATTTCTTACAATCTTTCCATAAGTATTGATTTGTAATCTCAGTGATTGAGGGATGAAAAAGGTAATATTCCATGGTTTGAAGTTCCCCTCTTACTAAATATTTAAATATATCACCACAATTTAACTATTAGTTAAAGGAATTGTATTTGATTTGTAAACAATTCATTGCTTGATTTATAGATTTTGATTTTTTCCCTTTTTAATTTTTTTCTTAGATTTGGTATGAGATATATTCCAAGATTTGGGTTCCCTAGTTTCCCCACCATAGCTACGAGGTTCAGATGCTATCATTAAATATTCTTGGAATATTACAACTTGTCCAATAAGTGTTCTTTGAAACATTGTTGTTTCTTTTCCATGGTGTTAATGCAAATAAGCACTGCAACTAGTGCCATTATTTAGATTAAGTTCCAAAATCTAGGTGGTATTGTAATGATGGAGTGATTGTTTTCTAGCTACTAAGGCCATATGCATTTTTATCTCTTATGTTGTCTTGAGATATTCAAAGAATTGAGGTATCGTTTCCACTGTAGATTGCAGTCAGTTTCTTGAACATAATATATAGTAGATTATCTTTTACTAATCAATTATGGATGTGATCGCTCGCAAGAAAGGAAATTCAAAGTGAATTTGATTTCAAATTGATTTTTCAATACATCCACACAAGAAAGGAGATTCAAAGTGACACTGATTTCACACTGATTTGTCAAAATGGAGGCAAGAGAAAAGGAAACTTTGTATTCAACAATGCTCTTAATTTCATATGTACATGCACAGACATATTATAGAAAATATTGAAGGGTTGCCTAAGCAATATTTTCCATTCCACTACATTCTTTATAGCTTGTAAATAAATAACTCATAGCAATTCATTACACTACTTGTTATTCTTTATTAATCAGTGGTTAAGATTTTGATATTGACTGGCTAAGATTTCTCTTCCTTCTGTGAAATTGTGTGTTCTATAATGCTTATTTTCCATTCACTTGTATAGCATATAAAGTGTGCCTAATGGAGTAGGAATAATGGAAAGTCTTGTGATCCTTGAACTATGTTACAAGGAAAAAACCCAACGGGGCAGCGTAGGTGCATCCCCACAAAGGGGTCACAAATACCAAAGTTGGTATTGGCTAGTGCCTTGAGCTAGAAAATTTCCTTTACCCTTGTATTAATAGTGAATCTGGAGAGGATTCTAATATTATCTTTATAAGATTTATATTAGTTAAGGTTGATGAATAAAATTCATGAGACATGAGCTAGGATGTCGTTGCAAGGTGGTTGTTGATTATTGGAAGCTATGATGGCCATTATGTTAGGCCAGGTGGTCATACTCCCTTGATCGTGAGCATGATTGTGATCAAGATGGAAGACTTCATAGTCTATATTGATTGTTTAGTAGTGATAGTTAGTGGGCTCATTCACAAAAGCTTTTACTTCACTAATCCTTTTTATAGAGTTGTCAGATTCAATTTCCAAAGGTTTTAATTACACTATAGAGTTGAGTTCTGAGAGAGTTGTGATTCACAATGTTAAGTATAACAGCTATGACACTTGAATGATGACAAGCATATTAGAGGTATCAGACTCTGTTATAAGCTTACCTGCATATTATAAGGGACTTGGTTGGATTTTTTATAATTTTATAAACAAGTTCCATGACGTGGAAATGTGAAAAAAAACGATGATATTGCCACCACTTGGCTCTTGTCATATATGGTTTTATACTTTTTCAAAAAATTATCTAAGAGTTCACAATGCTAAGATTCACTAGGACTTTACATAGTTTTATTATTTAGTGAAATACTCGCCAAGATCTTACAAGATTTTATAATTGAGTAAAATATTCGCCATGCCTGGTGAGAGATTCGCCAAAAATTATATATACATATTATATTATTGATAAAATCGCCTTCCATTTTTCCTATATACCATGGAGATTCTCCCATTTATTGTACATATCAATTTAGGGGGGCTTCTTAAAATTTTCCATGCACTGAGGTCCTATGATTTTCTAATAGGTATGGACTAGTTAGAACAACAAGTTGTTGTTATAAATTGTTTAGAAGAAACAATGGCATGTGTAAGTATGGATGGGAGCACATGATTAATTAATGGCAAAGAAAATTTGATTCAGTCCAATAAATTTCAACGTTACAACTGAAAAGAAGTGCGAGGAAAGGCTTTCAACTTTATTTGGCACAGATAGAAAGTCGCGAAAAGTTGACTGAAAATGAAATTATGTAGATATTAACAGTTATTAAGGAGTTCTTGGATGTATTTCCAAAAGAGATTTATACGGGAGGGAAGAACAAAGACATAAGGTGATATATGTGGAGACATAGATGGAGTGAGAGAAAGGAGGGGAGAGAGGAATAGAGAAATGGAGTTGGAAGAAGAGAAATGGGAGAAAGAAGAAAGACATAGAGAGATAAAACTGGGGAGAGAGAGAGAGAGAGAGAGAGAGAGAGTATGTTTGGGGGTGAGACAGAGAGAAGGGGGGATGAGAGACAAGGAGAAAGGGAGCAAGATAGTGACATAGCTGGAGGGCGAAGAGAGAGGGAGGTAAGAAAAATACACACAAAGAGAAATGTGTAGAGAGTGAGAGGGAGTGATAAGGGAGTTGGACATTGAGGGAGAGAGAAGAGCACGAGGGAAGAGAGACAGAAGGGGGGAGAGAAGGGGAAGAGAGAGAGTGAGGGAGAGGAAGAGAGCGGGAGAGATAGATAGATGTGGAGGAAGAATGTATATGTTTTGGGGTTTATATAGTAAGATAAAACAGAGACATAGGGAGAGAGAAATATAGATGGAAGGTGAAGAGGGAGAAGAAGAGAGAGATAGAGAGAGGGAGAGATAGATAAATATGGAGAGAGAGAGAGCATGTTTTTTTTTTTTGGGGGGGGCGGTGATATAGAGAGACAAAGAAGGAGAGATATAGAGATATATAGATATAGATGGAGGAGGAAGAGAGGGAAGAATATTTCTTGCATTGATTTCAGTGTAGATGGTGATTGGTAACCCTAATTATTTACACTAAAGGAGATCAAATAAATTAAAGGGGAGAGGAGAAATGAAGAGAGATAGAAGGTGAAGAGTGAGAAAGGGAGAGAATGATGAGAGAGGGAGAGGGACACACAAAGATGGAGTGGGGAGAGAGGGGGAGAGAGAGAAGGAGAGATGGAGGGAGAAAGTGACAGGGTTGGAGGGCATAGAGAGAGAGAGAGAGAGAGAGTGATGGGGATAGCGAAAGGGACAGAATGGAAGGACGAGTGAGAGGAAGAGAGAGGGCAGGAGAGAGAGGAGAAGAGGGGGGAAAAAGAGATGGATATGGAAGGGGTGAAAGGGAGGGAAGAATAAAGACATAGAAAGAGAAAAGTGGAGAGAGAGAGAGGGAGCTACAAGTTAGAGATGGAGAGAATGTGTGTATGTTTGGGGGTGAGATAGAGAGACAAAGAATGAGAGATGGATGGAGATAGATATATAGATGGATGGGGGGGAGAGGGAAGAAGATTTATTGCACTAGATGAATTGATTTTAGCATACATGGTGATTTATAAGCCTATTTGATTGCTTGCACTAGATGCATTGATTTCAATGTAGATTTTGTTTTTTAATCATATTTGTTTGCTTGCACTAGATGCGTTGATTCCAATGTATATTTTTTCTAATTCTGTTTGATTACTTGCACTAGATGTATTGATTTTAGTGTGGATGGTTATTTATAATATTATATGATTTCTTGCACTAGATGCATTGATTTCATTATAGATGGTGATTTATAATCCTATTTGGTTACTTGCACGAGATGCACTAATTTCAATGTATATTTTGATTTCTAATGATGTTTGATTGCTTCCACTAGATTCATTGATTTTAGTGTAAATGTTGATTTATAATACTATTTGATTGTTTGCACTAGATGCATTAATTTCAGTGTACATTTTTTCTAATACTATTTGATTGCTTGCATTAGATGCATTGATTTTGATGTAGATGTTTATTTCTAATTAAATTTGATTTCTTGCACTAGATGTATTGATTTCAGTGTAGATGTTGATTTCTGATTATATTTTATTTCTTGCACTAGATGAATTAATTTCAATGTAGATGCTTATTTATAATTAGATTTGATTTCTTGCATTAGATGCATTGATTTCTGTGTAGATGTTTTTTCCTAATCCTATTTGATTGCTTTCATTAGATACATTGATTTCAGTGTAGATGTTGTTTTTTTATTTGATGTAACTAGATGTATGATGGTACATTAATTTTAATGTGATTGGCTTAACAGTGTGATTAATTTTAGTGCAAGCACACAAAAATTATTTACAATGTGCATTGGTTTTTGTGTTATAGTAATTCAACCTATTAATATTGGAGAGCAAGAGAGAAAAGGTAAGATGTTTACTACAATAGATCGAGCTAGATATTTAAATGGTTTACGATTTTAGCTACACTTTTCATATAATTGGTATGAAAATATGGAAAAACTAACAAAGGTGACAATAACATGAGTAGAAGAAAATATTTTGGGATTGACCACAATGAAGGCTATTTATAATTGACTACATTCTTATCATTCACATTTTTTCCATTCAACACTATTACATTGTCATGTTGCATTCAAAATTTTTATTACATCATTTTTCGTCATTAAAATTATTAACAATATCTATCATCTCAAGAGACTGAGGTAATTGACCAAATTTAAAATTAAAGCTACTCTTCAAGATATATTTAGTAATACTTAGAAGAACACTATTAACAAGTAATTAGTTGTCAAAAATTGTGATACCTATGATTAAATGAAATAAATGTGCAGTATCAATCCTCCTGCAAGTTATTGACAAGAATGTTTTGCTTCTTCATCACTAACTAATTAATAATAGACAATTACATAGACATATACCAATATAACACAAAAGCTGTAACATTCACAAACATTACCATCCAAATCCAAACACACAAACCACTCAAAGCATCTAAACATAGACAGACACAAACCACTAAAAACATCCAAACACGGGCATAAAAACCATTAAAGACAAGCAACATAGACTAAATTAAAAAAGATAATTATATGGTCATGTCAAGCAAAGAAAACATAATGCAAATTTCAAAATATGAAGTTTATCTCAAACATGTGCATAATAATGAGAATCTAAAAATATGACATTGTTTCCCTCAGCTGGAATGACCTAGATCCATCTAAATCTAAATCTATCATGCCCTGAGAAGGATCAAATCTCTCGAGGTGCAAACCTTTCCTCAAATTCTACACTCCCAAAAGAATATTTGCACCTATAAAAATTTGATCCTCTCAATGCATAATAAATCTAGAATTAAATAAATATAGACTCGTTTAAATTTAAACGTTAATGTAATCATAATATCACATGACTTTAATGTATATATATTATACATATGCCATAACAGTTGTGCCCTAAAAATGATTTAAGTTTAAATTTTAATTTAATTATAATATAACATGGTTTTAATCTATATTAT
>APFE030159999.1:0-22262 GCA_000404065.3 Pinus taeda
CGCCCGGAGCGTGCTTCGGAGCGGTGGGGGGGGGGGGGCGCTCCCCCGCAACTATGTGCTTATTACCTAGGTCGATAAGGAACAAGTCCAATTTGCCATTTTGTAAAGTATGAAGTCTAAATGATAGACATAAAGTTAATGTCATAAAATATAATGCCTTAACTTGTGTTTTGGGTCCTATAAACATATAATATGGTTGCAAGTCCTATCTATTAATAGGTGGTTTCAGCTTCTTATTTTCTCTTTGTTATGTTGCTTACATTGCTTGGGAATATGTTTTGAAGTTAATTATTCTTACTTCGATGAAATAGAGGATCAACTGGCAGTTAAGTTTGTTTTACAGGACAAACATAAGTTATTCGTCGTCCTCCTCCTCTTCCCCTCTTGCTTCTCCCCCTTTTTCTCGTTCTCTTACTCTTTTTCCCCGAGTGCTCCATTTTTCCCTAAATCCTTCTTCCTCTTGCCATTTTTTCCCAAATCCTCCTTCATATTCCACTTTGTCTCCTTTTTCTTCCTCTTCTTATCCTCTTGTTTTTCAACTCCTGCTGCATGAAGTATCAACTGGCAGTTAAGTTTGATTTATAGAACAAAAATAAGTTTCACCTATAGTTTGTGGTACTTCTGAAGAAGTTGCTCCTGTAAAAGCATGTAATGAGTTCTTTTCCATCTCCTAGACATAGCAACACTGTTCTCTGGCTTCAAAACCATGGATGTAAGGCATGGACCAGGCTGGGTTACTACTAGAAATTGTTATGTGGTGAGATTGAAGGGATTAAAAGGTTTCTAAGAATAAAGTCTGCTATGAAAATCCTTGCTTTGTTGCTTTTTGATGATATCATTTCTTGTGGGCATTCTCATCATTAATGACATATTTGGAACACCTGTGGCAGAGTCACCGAACAGGTGACATTGTGTTGAAGAATCTGGGTCTGTCCAAGAAGTTGTTTTGTTCAATAACTCGAGATTCACTAGCGTAGATGCATATTCTGAAAAGCAACATTTAAATCTTTATTGACTTAGGAAATGTAGAATTTTTCCATGTCCAATTTTCTGTGTTTTAGAAAATCTACAGTTGTGCCTTAAGTGCTTAAAAATGTTTGAATATCTTTAGTGATTGTTGCCTTACAGTTTGAGAAGAAATGCTGTTTATTCTTTTCAAAATCACGGCTAACGTAATAGCCAACATGTACTTTATGCAAAAAAAAATCACCTTCTCTATTTGTATGCTGTTAGAGAGCACCAAATAACTGTGAACGTTCAGAAATTAATATGGCTCTTTCATCGATATAATCAATGGTTGTGCTGACAAGCTTTCAGTGCTAATTTATTATATTAGCTTTGTTGTACGGATAGAATTGGTTGTCATCAACTATTCTAGAACAGATGCTGCCTCTAAATTCCATTTATGTTTTCCGAATGTTTGATATGAGTCAAATTGAATTTGAATTCTATGTTGGAGTCCAAAAGGCACAGCATAAAATGTTATCTAATTTTGTCAATTCCATTCAACTATGGTCTATTGATTTCTGTAACATTAGAAGGTCTTGCGAAATTATAAAGGAGCTTAAGGAGAAGATGAAGGCACATTCTTGTGTTGAGAGATTGGGGGAGAGAGTTTCTCAAGATCAGCTCGACTTGATTGATAAGAGGTAGGAATTTTGCTGAGTGGAGGTTGAAAGGAGCCAAGTGGAGGTGAGAGAGGTAGAGTCAAGGACATCCAAAAAGAAGGTCGAGTTATTTGCTGAAGACAGTCTGATTTAATAGCCAGCTGGGCTCACACGTGTGTAGGCTGTACAGGCTTGAAGAGGCCAAGTTAGGGGGCAGAAAAGGGTGCCATATAGGGTTGGACATGGCCATACAACTGGTGTAAAGAGGCTGAATTTATTGCAGAGAGCGGCCACATTTTTGAAGCATTTTAGAGGTTGATTTCTTCCTACAACAGACTGATCAATTTCCTACAGCAGGCCGAGTTACAAGTTCTGCCACAACTGATAAATTTGTGTGTAAAATTCACTGAGGATCTAGCCCAAATTTGTCTGATTAATATAAAAGTGAAGGAGGATTGTTGTGGGTCATTTCTCTACTGCTTTATGTCCGATTTCTCTTGCTATTTCTGCTGCAAATTAATTTTCAGAAATTAAAATACCAGATTATTTATTTTACAACAGTTCCATAAATTTTATTTGGGTAAAAATGAAGGAGATTGTTTGGGTCATTTCTCTACTGCTTTATATCTGACTTCTCTTGCTATTTCCACTGCAAATTAATATTCAGAAATTAAAATACCAAGGTATTTATTTTACAGAAGTTGCCGAAATTTTATTTGGGTAAAATAGTTTTTTGGGTTTTTTGTAAATTGTTGAGATAAAATAGATTTGATTCAGTATTAAAGAATTAACACAGTATCAGAGTACTATAAACTCTGAAGAGTGAGATCAACGACACAAGGGTTTCAACAATAGAAAATTTATTTTATTTTTCAAGGGTTTTGTGGCCAAGGTCGATTTGGTGATATGGCACCATTAAGCTTGAGGTATGAAGACCGATTGGAAGGGGTCAGTAATTTCAGTCCATGGAAGGAATGAATCTCCATTGTTTTGAAGGTGAATGGCTTGTGGGAATTTAATAGCACAAAAATCGAGGTTCGTACAAACCCTGTCCAAGTAGTCGAGCACAAGCTAAAATATGTGAAAGAGGGTATCATCTTGCATGGTGTGAAGTATCATGTGATTTCCTCACATAATAGGGAAGGATACAACACATAAGATGTGCATGGCCCTGATTAGTCTATACCAGAGTACAGATAATAACAGGAAAATGATGATGAGAAAAGCTGAACAACATTCGTAATTTTGTATATGTAGATCAAAGACTATGACCTCATATCTCACCAGGATCCAACAGGCTCATGATGAGCTGTTAGCTGTGGGAGAATCTATGAGTGATTTAGTGCTAGTGAAGGTAGCTTTGAAGGGTTGCACTAAGCAATGTATCAACTTTGTAGAGGGGATCTTTGCTAGACATCAACTTCCTGATTGGAGTTGGTTGTGGGATGACTTCATTTAGAAAGAAAATTTGGGAAAGTTCAATAACTAGTGGATAGTGTAAGAGTGGAGGTGTGGATGATTAACTTGCTCTTGCTGTGCAAGCCCATGAGCCACATGCCTTACTTCTTTGTACTCGTAGCTATTTTCTATTAAGAGAAAGAGCGCAGAGCGACCTCACCTTCTAGCTGGGTTTTCTTCTCAAAGGGTTTCTCGGGATATATCTTGTGTCAACTATGGTTTGTGAGTTTTTATTTCGCTGTTCACTATTTTTCGCATAATTATAATTTGCATCCATATGTAATAAACAATAATTTACAGGTCCATAGAACTAAAGAGAAATAAACCCTCTAGTGCATTTTTTGGACTGTTAAGAAATATTTATCACATATGTTGTGACAAACTGTCTAGTGGAATATTCATAGCAATTTATGGATCATATTGGTATCAGAGTAGGTTTCTTTGGGTATATTGTCGAGATTTGAAAGGGATCTAGATCAACGAAGCCAAAATTCATAAAACCTTAGCCATGGTTGACAAATCTGTGAATGAACCTCGTGTTCTTGTAGAGGAGAGGTTTTCGTTGTTGGAAGCACAAATTGTAGATATAAAACGTAATGTGAATCTCTTCATGGAAACCTTGACCAATAAGCTCGAGCTATTCAGAGAATATGGTGGTTCTAATGCAAAGATTTGGTCAAAAGAGAGATGAGGAGATTGGGAAGAAACAAAGGAGCCAAAGAAATAATAACCTGATAAAGATCAACCTAGTTCAAGTGCCATGAACCTTTCACAGTTCCTATTGAAAATGAAGTGAACATTGATATCAAGCCATATTAAGGTGAGATTGACACTTTGAAGCTAAATCATTGGTTGCAACAATTAGACATTTATTTCAGTGTTCATCATATAGAGGAAGAACAAAAGATTTCATTTTCGTGGCTAAAATTAGAGGGGACATGCCTTGACTTGGTGTAAAATCCACACAAAGACCTTGAGGTTAGAGGGAGATCCTCAAGTGACTAAGTTGGAAGGACTTTAAAATCCTCATAAAGTCACAATTTTGCCTTATTGGGTATGTAGAGTACAAGTGGGTCCGGTGGCACTACTTTAGGAAAAAAAGCAGGTGTGGAGTGCATAGGAGTGCACCACAAAACTTAGAAAGATGGCCATAATGCTGTGTCTTTCCCCAAAGAACCCAGATGTACTCCTCAAGTATTTGGGGGTTCTACATAGCCATTTGCAAGAGCAAGTGATCCTGTTCAAGCCCAAATTGGTGGATAAGGCTTGTGTACAGGCACAATACCAAGTGGATTGAAACAGAAGGAGCACTGGGATGCTTCTAAAGAGGGGACGAAGAATTGGAAAGGGGGCAAGATAAGAACACGACGACCACCACACACTAGTACAAAGATTCCCACAACCACTACAACCAATGTAACATTGACAATCATACAAAGGAGAAGTGTTGGAAGTTGCATTCAGAGCTTAACTCGAAAAACAAAAGGAAAGATAATAAGAAGAAGAACCCCATGGCCACTGATTTGAGCAACCGTTTGAAAGCAACTTGGATGTGGATGAGAAGATCGTTTGTACATTAGTGCAGAAGGAGGTGAATTGGAGTAGCGTTAAGCAAAATGAAAGGAATGAAAATACCAAGCTCTTCCATATAAAGATACAAGTTAAAAAGACCAAGATGGATGCTCTGATTGACTAAGGATCACAGACAAATCTCATTGATGCATAGTAGGTCAACAAATTTGGATTGGAAATTCATGAACATCTAAGCCCGTATCCATTGGGGTGGGTAAATAAGAGGGCAAAGATAAAGGAAACAAAACAATGCAAAATTAGATTTGCTATCAATGTTGATTTTATTGATGAATTAGAATTAGATGTAACTCCCCTTGATGTATGTGGGGTGGTGTTTGAAAGTCCCTATATGTATATGTGGGATGCAATCTTCATGCAGAGAGCAAACCGGCACTGCCTCGTCAAGGGTGGAAAATCGTTCACCATCAACACGAACAAAGGCAAGTCAAAAATTTCGTTGGTAAGTGCCAACCAAGCCATGAAGCTAATAAGTTCTAGCAAGAAGTATGTTTTACTATTTTTAAGAGAAAATTAGTTTGTAGAAGATTTAGTAATAGGAAAGGCATCTCTGGAGGGGTGTGCTAAGAATTAGAAACAACTAGAATAGTTGCTACAGGTAATACATGGATGTTGTCCAAGAGCCTAAAGGGCTACCACCCAAGAGGGAAGTGGAGCAGAAGATCTAGCTATTGTTGGACTCTCCATTGCCGAACATTGGGTTGTACATGTTGTCTGTCATAGAAGCAAGTGAGACAAAGAAATAGTTGCAAAAGCTAATGGAATAGGGTGTCACTTGATCGAATACATCACCATGTGGGTCACCCATCATCATTGTGCCAAAGAAGGATAAGACTTGGCAGATGTGTATTGATTACAAGGCATTGAATAAAATCACGCTCAATAGCAGATACTCCCTATCCAAAATAGATGATTTGATGGATTAGTTTCAACAAACAAAGAAGCTAGACTTAATGTCTGAGTATCATCAGGTTCGAGTTAGAGAAGAAGACACCTAGAAAACCTCCTTCAAAACCAAGGGAGATTTGTATGAGTGGTTAGTCATGCCATTTGGCATATGCAATGCACCAACTACGTTTATGAGGTTAATGAATGATATATTGTGCCCTTTTATATATTCATTTGTTATTGTCTATTTGGATGATATACTGGTATACAATGCTACTTGGGATGAGCACATTTGACATTTGACATAGGTGTTGGACATATTAAAGAAGCCCCAACTACTAGCAAACCTCAAGAAGTGTGAGTTTGCACAACAGTCTTTGGTGTATTTGGGGTATGTGATAGGTGGAGGAGAGCTGAAGGTAGACTCGGACAAGATGGAGGCCATCATGAAATGGCCAATGTCTACTAATGTTTTTGAGGTTAGTGGTTTCGTTGGGGAAGCGCAGTACCTGAGAAAATTCATAGACTCATTTTCAGCAGTAGCAACCCCACTCCACTCCATAACAACAAGTGCCAAGAGTTGTCCAGTGGGGAAAGAGTTAACAAAGAACCTTTGAGGAGCTAAAGAAGAAGATCAGTCAAGCACTAGTTCTTGCATTATTGAACTTGCAACAACCCTTCAAAGTGGAGACAAATGCAAGTGAGTATGCTACTAGAGTGGTCTTGATGCAGGGAGGAAGGCTTGCATGCTATCCATTTTGAAGAATTTTATGGGGCAATTCTTAAATACCCTACCTACAACAAGGAGCTCCATGACCAAGTGCAACTTGTGAAGAAGTGTAAGCACTATCTGATGGGAAAGGAGACATTAATCCATGCAAATCATTAACAACTACAATACCTACAGGCCTAGAGTAAGCTACAACAGAGTAGGCATTACAAATGGATGGGGTTTCTACAATAGTTTTATTTAGTGATAAAGTATAAAAAGTGTAGCACAAACAAGTTGGTTGACATGCTCTCAAGGCCACCCATGTCGGCTACTAGGTGGTTCTCATCGGCTGTCGGCTGGAAGAGATGAACATGAAAAAGGTTTCTCCTAGGGGTCACCCACTTTTGGTGGGTAACAAGCCCTACTAGGGTTCTTTATATGTGCGTTTGAACATGAGGTTTTATAAGGATTTTTGGTTAAGGTCCAAGGATCTAGTTGGAAACCCCCACCTTAGGGGATGAACTACAAAGGATTGGATCGAGATGAAAGAGTGTAAAGAATTAAAACCCTATTCTATGTTTTTAGTTTTATAAATATAGTAGTATGAAAAAGGAAGTGACATGAAAATGAAAAAAGGGACAAGAGATCTACTCGGGTTTTTTATAGGTGAGCTTGAACGTGAGGCTTTGCAAGGACTCCTAGTTAAGGATCTTGTTGGAAACTTCCACCTTGGGGGATGAACTACCCAAGGATTTGACTTAGCTGAAAAAGTGCAAAGAATTGACCACCCATTACAAGGAAAATCCAAAGTACAACACACTTGGCAACCCCGAGTAGGAACTCTACCAATAGATTAAGGATTCAATAATAATAAAAACAAACAAGATAGATTGGTTTATATTTAATTTTTAAGAAGTTTAAGCCTGTATTGTTTTTGCTTCTTATTAAGTAACCAATTCATTAGGTTTTATAAATGTAACTCATGAAAGGAAAGGAAGTCTGTAAGGAGGAGGAAACATACCTTCAAGAGTCTATCCCAACCTTTCAAGAAGGGGATACAATCATGACTATGTAACTTTTTCTGAATCCTTGCAAGCATCATTGATTGGATTAGGCTGCAACTCATTTTAATGAAATCTCACAACTGGTAGGTTTAAAATGGTTTTATAGTAAGGGTTGAAACTAGACACAACGTTATCTAATTCAGTAATCTTCTAGAGCCAACCTTGCAGTTATTAGATATTGAAAAATGAAGGTAGAGAAAAATATATTATGACATATGATAAAGGGCATAAGATAGACCAAAATATGTTGGGATCTTGATGACATCTACGTAAACTTTTTTTAAGTTATAGTTTACATGCTTAGAATTCATGTTTTATAGTATCAACCTTTTTCATTTGTTGTCCTTTGATAATGTTAAAAATATGCAACTATGGTCAAATTCCACTTTGAAGTCTGGACAATGTGAAAATTTGGAGACTCAAATTTCTACTGCAGCAACCGATTAAGTTCCCTCTATTTGTTAATTACTGAACAAATTATTTATTGCATTCTACAAGAAATATTGAAACTAATACAATGAACCTTCACCAATTAAATTAAATGCAGAAACAAGAAACTAAGCAAGAAATAAATGCACAACATAAGACACCATTATTTTTGGACAAATGTCCCTGGAAAAACCCAATGCGGGAAAACCGGTGCAGTAGTTGAGGGTTTGTATTATTAAGCAGTAGTTTTTTAATACAATTTGTTGGATGCCCAATTGTGTTAATTTTAGGTATGTTCTATGCTTAGAGCAATTTATTTCAATTTTCACAGTTAGCTCAATATCTTTTCCATATTAGCAATCACATCAGCATTAAAATATACTGCAAATAGAACATAAACATAAATCGCAGAAGACAAGCCAAGACAAGAGGACACACGATGTGGTGCTAGCCAGGGACAAACCCCAATGTGGGGAAGCTCTTGATCAATTTTTCTTATATGTTCTTCAATAGTTCAACAAAGAGAGAGAGAGATAGTACGCTTACAACAGAAGTCAGCGCTTTGACTTATCTAGATAAGAGCATAGATCATCTCTAAGAAGATGATACATGAGATCAGTTGAAGACATGTTGCTTCAACTAATTCTCCAAGGTGACTCCTTCACCTATCGTTGTGCTGCATTTCGTCATCATGCTGCACTTCACCGCGCTGCACCATGCTGCACCCATCATCACTATGTTGCATCTCATCACGCTTCATTAATCATGACTGTACCCATCACTGTATTGTATGTGCCATTGCTGCACCATGTTGCCATCCTGACCTATGTGTTGGTTGCACCTTGCTTGCTTGTTGTCCCTTGCTTGCTTGTTGTCCCTAGCATGCTAGTTGTCCTTAATATGCTAGTTGTCCCTTGCATGCTAGCTGTAACATTGCATGCTTGGTGTATTTGCTGCTATGTACCATACGATTGCCCCAATGTTAGTTAGTTGTCGCTTGCATGTTGCTCTCCTTCGGAGATAGATGCTCTCACTGTTTCGGTAGTTCCTGACAGTTCTGGCAGTTTCGACTATTTCCGGCAGTTCCGACTTTTCTCGCAGTTTTGGCTTTTCCAGTAGTTTTGGCAGTTCTGACATTTCTTGCTTTTTTGGCAGTTCTGGCTTTTCCAGCATTTCCGGCTTTTTCGGCAGTTCCGACTTTTATGGCAGTTTCGGCTTTTCCGACAGTTCTGACTTTTTTGGCTTTTTTGGAAGTTCCAGCTTTTCTGGCTTTTCCTGCAGTTCCAGCTTTTCTGGCTTTTCCTGCAGTTCCAGCTTTTTCGACAGTTCTGACTTTCTGGATCAGGGCAACGTTATTCCTTAGGATCTCTCCTCCTACTAAAACCCAAAGACAAGTAGAGAGAGAAAGAGATCCCAAGTGTGTTGAAATGACTTTAAGGCCACCTCTATTTATACTAAAACGTTGAGCACATGTGGGGTTTATTTGGTTGCTTGCCGACCTTGACGAATTGTCTTTAACGCAAATAAATTCATAACTCCATGAATACTTATTGGAATCGGATGATCTTTAGATCAATCCTGCACCTCTCGATGAGAGGGATCCAAGAAAAATATCATCTACCATAAATAATATGACCCACATGGAGTTTGGCCCTAGTTGCTAATTTTAACACTCCCTCTCAACTAGGGAGAACTCCATCCGTTGATTCATATGTTCGACTGTACTATCTCTGCCATCAGTGCCCTACACTGCTTTGCTCTGCTCTGTTGAACCATGAAGAAGAAGAATTGATCGAGAATGTCTTATACCATTCTCTACTGACCCAAAGTCAGTTTCATCTGAAGAGAGTGTGTCACAGCACTCTTACTGACCTAAAGTCAGTTTTATTGATCCCAGATCAATATCACAAGAGAGTGTCTCAAACCACTCATACTGATCCCAGACCAATGTCACAAGAGAGTGTCTCAAACCACTCATACCGATCCCAGATCATTTCCATTGATCCCAGATCAATGTCACAAGAGAGTGTCTCAAACCACTCATACTGATCCCAGATCAATGGAGGTCATCCTAGCATAGGGAGTACGGTAGATACAGTGATGCGTCCATTGATAGTACTACTATGTTCCCTATCCTCATTTCCTTGCTCATTGATCAGATGAGAGGTACTTCCCATGAGTCCTAGACTGCATGGGGAGGATGCCTCGACAGGAGAACTAATCATCCTTTCCACAGGAGAATGAATCATCCTGTCAGTCGATGCCACAAAGAACTAATCATCCTGGCCCACAGGAGAACTAATCATCTTGTTCCACAGTCATCATGGAGAACAAATCATCCTGGCCCATAGGAGAACTAATCATCATGTTCCATAGTCGCCATGGAGAACAAATCATCCTGGCCCACAGGAGAACTAATCATCCTGTTCCACTTGCCACGGGAGAACTAATCATCCCGGCCCGCAGGAGAACTAATCATCCCAGCCCATAGAAGAACTAATCATCCTGTTCATAACGCACCACCAGGGGAGGGTGAGTCGCCCTGTGGTCGTATGTTGCTCCAGTAAGTTCCCCAAGCCCCCAAGAGCTCCCAGAGCTCAATGCATGCAACATGCAGGACCCTTATAAGAAGGTCTCTCAACAACTCCAAGTCCTTCGGGAAAGTCACAGATTTGACCTTTCCCCGGGGCTTTGACAAAACATTTGCGACCTGTACATTAGTCTTAATGCAATGGAGCCTCCTCGCTCATCGACTTACCATATTGCAGATAAGGCAGTATTTGATGTCTATCTGCTGGAGCAATCATTGAATACGGATTGCTCAATAATCGAATCGCCCCTCTGGTTGTCACAAAAAATCATAGTGGTATTCATCATGTGTACAAACAACTCACTTAAGAGCTTCTACAACCATGTAGCTTCACATGAGGTCATACTCGTAGCTATGTATCCGGTCTTGGTGGTGCTTATAGAAAACGACTTCTGCTCCTGCTCATCCATGATATCGAAGCCGAATCCAAAGAGAACCAGCATTGATAAGTGCTCTGGTGATCCTCCACACTGCTTGCACAGTCAGCATTCGAATAATCATGTAGTTTCATATTTCTGGCAGTGCATCTCAATCCATTAGAGATTGTGCCCCAAAGATATCTCAAAAGATTATTGGCACCAATCCAATGAGGCTCAACCAAATATGAGCTCACCATGCTAACTACAAAACATATGTCCAGACGGAAGTTGACTAAGAACATCAACGCGAATGAGTTTTCCAAATCTGGTCCGACATCACTACCATATAACCTCTGAAAGTTAAGATCCTCGAGGTAGTCACAGGCTTGTAATTTATCATTCCACATCCGGAATCCAACTCCCTCTTACTTTTGCAAATGAGAGGGTCTGCACCTGTCAGAAATAGGTCGTCCTCATAAGGTGCTGGTATGAGAGGTCTATCATCCACAACCTTTGGGTAATGGTTTTGGATCGGTTTCACTCCTAGCGAATCTCAGCTTCATTACACACTATCAATCCCTCTCTATGCTGGGTGTTTTGCTTCAAGCCATAGAGGCCTTTATTCCACATGTATACATGATTCCCGATCTGAATCAAAAACTCCTCCGGTGTTCCAAACCTGTGGACCTGCTGCATGAGGGGAATGGTCCCCTTATAAGATTTTCCTTCGGTACATCTTAGACATGTACCTTCATGCTCTACTTGAATTCAGACATCCCTATAACCATTTGACTCACATCAAGTAGGGCCCCATAGGTAGACCTCTGGTGTTATAGATGCGATATGACAATTGACATGATCCCCAATGGACCATCCTACAACTTGATACAAATTGCCAACCCTAAACCAATGAGAAAAAGCATTTTTGAAAATTATATTTCTTAACACGTACCTTTCCATTGATGAATGCCACCTTGAAACCTTTGACTTCCATTTCCGAGATGGACACTAGGTTCTTCTTGCGATCAAGTACATAAAAGAGATTCTGTAAATGAATTGAGTTACTGGGATAGGTGGCATCGGCTCCAAGTATAATCCCACGATTGTTTCCATCTCTACCAAATTAGAGAGTGCACCCATCTATTCGATGAAGTGCCTTGAAGCACTACAATCTATAAGCTAGATTCCCAAAGAATCTGAAGGAGAGGGCCAATACAAGATAACGCTTCTTTATCTTATCAGAAACAACATTTGATTCTTCATACCTGGGGTTCCTTTCTTTCTATGAAGATTCAGCCATTTCCTTTTCCTTGATGACCTGCATTACTTGTCATTCCTTTTTTCATTGAAGATGTCCCTGGAATGATTGTTATCATCATCAAGTGACGTGTCCCTGCAATTTGGACACTCCTTCGCATAATGGCCGAACTAGTTATTTGCCTTTCCTTCCACCCTGAGATCCGGTCTTCCAATGAAGTGATCTTTAGGTAGGCCATATTCCACTGTGCCATTCTGATAATATTCTCTGCTTTGACTTCACCCTTGGTGAATTTGAAGAGGGATGAGGAATCCAATGATCCTTTTTTCCTTTCCCAACTATCTTCGGTGATTTCTCTTTCACTCTTGTTTGGGCATTGTCTTCACCTTAGCTCTGATACCATGTTAATTTTAGGTATGTTCTATGCTTAGAGCAATTTATTTCATTTTTCACAGTTAGCTCAATATCTTTTCCATATTAGCAATCACATCAGCATTAAGTAAACCGCAGATAGAACATAAACATAAATCGCAGAAGACAAGCCAAGACAAGAGGACACAAGATGTGGCGCTAGCGAGGGACAAACCCCAATGTGGAGAAACCCTTGATTATTTCTTCAATAGTTCAGCAGAGAGAGAGAGAGATAGTACGTGTACAACAGAAGTCAACACTTTGGCTTATCTAGATAAGAGCATAGATCATCTCTAAGAAGATGATACATGAGATCAGTTGAAGACATGCTGCTTCAACTAATTCTCCAAGGTGACTCCTTCACCTATCGTTGTGCTGCATTTCGTCATTATGTTGTACTTCATTGTGCTGCACCATGCTGCACCCATCATCACTATGCTGCATTTCATCACGCTTCATTAATCATGACTGTACCCATCACTGTACTGCATTATGTGCCATTGTTGCACCATGTTGCCATCCTGACCTATGTTTTGGCTGCACCTTGCTTGCTTGTTGTCCCTAGCATGCTAATTGTCCTTAGCATGCTTGTTGTTGCATGCCAGTGGTAACATTGCATGCTTGGTGTATTAGCTGCTAAGTACCATATAACTGTCCCAATGTTAGTTAGTTGTCCCTTGCATGCTGCTCTCCTTCTAAGACAGATGCTCCGGTTGTTTCGGTAGTTCTCGACAGTTTCGACAGTCATGGAAATTCTGACTTTTCCGGCAGTTCCGGCTTTTCCGGTAGTTCCGGCATTTCTGGCTTTTTTGGTAGTTCCAACTTTTCCAACATTTCCGGATTTTTCGGCTTTTTTGGCAGTTCCGACAGTTTCGGCTTTTCTAGCAGTTCTGGCTTTTTCGGCTTTTCCTGCAGTTCTGGATTTTCTTGCAGTTCCAGCTTTTTCGACAGTTCTAGCTTTTCCGGCAGTTCCGGCTTTCTGGATCAGGGCAACGTTATTCCTTAGGATCTCTCCTCCTACTAAAACCCAAAGACAAGTAGAGAGAGGAAGAGATCACATATCCCAAGTGTGTTGAAATGACTTGAAGGCCAGTTCTATTTATACTAAAATGTTGAGCACATGTGGGGTTTATTTGGATGCTGGCCGACCTTGACGAATTGTCTGATAACGCAATAAATTCATAACTCCATGAATACTTATCGGAATAGGATGATATTTAGATCAATCCTACACCTCTCGATGAGAGGGACCCAAGAAAAATATCATCTACAATAAATAAGATGACCCACATGGAGTTTGGCCCTAGTTGCCAATTTGAACAAATTGGCTATCTGATACAGAGAGAAACTAGACAAAAAAAGTAGTGAGATGATCTCACCCTGTCATTGGAAGAACCGACATTGATCTGCACTGGAGGTGAGCCTCTGCGCTGCTTCTGCGCAACACTGTGTCAAGCCTACGCAGTCATTGCGTCACTACAGTTGGGACTGCGATGCACCTCCTTTTGATCTTTTGTTGGTTGGAGACTTAAGTTCTCAGGCCTCCCAGTTTGACACCCTGGCTAGCACTAGATCCTGACTGTTCTTCAATAGAATTTCAGTCTCCCTTTGAAGCTCTGCATTGCCACAACGTAGCTTTGCGTGGCCTTGTGTCAGCCTCTCTGGACGTCTTTTTGCCCTCTCTGCCTTGTACTCTCTAGTCCAGGAAAACTTCCCCCGGAAACTATCCTTGCCCCTCACTGCATAAAATCTCCTCAATCGATTCTTTAGCAACTGTTTTGCTACCCTCTCTAAGAAATTTGATTTCTTGCTCTCTTTGTGATGTGTGTTCCAAATGCCCACCAAGCCTCCTCTTATAATCTTCTCGTTGAGAACCAATGACCCAGATTAGATTCTAATCAATGGATTAGATCATTTTGGCTTGATCCTCGTCTTCTTCAAGAAGTTTCACCCTCAGTTTGATTAATACCCTTCAATTATTTTAATTTCCTAAGTTTAGACTTTAGGCACCTGTTAAAAATAATTAATTATTTTAATAAAACTGTCTTTGGGTGGAATTTCCTAAAACGATTTATGTGTATTATGGAATACATGTGTCCTAGCCTCCCTGCAAATTTTGAGTCTAAGAGCACATTTGAGGCTACCAGAAATCAATAGAAAACTCATTTGATGGAGATGACAATGGCATTGAATTCCTCTTTTCGAGAGGACCAAAATTGACCTAAAGATCACTCAAATCGGATAAGGGAAAGTGTACTTATGAAGGAAATTCCACATATGCACATTTGAACAAGGTCGGCCCTAAAGCAAATTGGTTACCCTTCGAAGCCTATAAATACAAGTGATCTCAAGCTCGTTTGGATATCACCAAGCATCTTTTTCTTCTCTCCTTCATTGATTGGCTCGCACAAGTCTAAGGCAGGGACGACAATAGAATTTCCCAAAGGTCCGAAATTACAGTGTCCGAGGCTTGCATATGTTTTAGGGTTTTTGGATTACAGTTGCAGGCAAGTCACACAGCAAATTGGACCACAGTCACTGGCTTGCAGGCATCAAGGTTGCAACTGGAAGCCTCTAGTTGCTCACACAACTCCTCCTGCATGCGACTAGAAAGAATGACTCAGAATTGACCGAAGATTGAAGTTGACCGCAAAAGGGAAAAATTCTCTGATATATTATGATGCTAGAAACTTATTTCTGAATGTTGTTGGGTTGTTTTGCTGATGATATTGTATTGGGCTCATTGTAATCTTTGCTGAACATTCTATGACAATCTAATAGAAGAAGAATCTCAAAGGGTTTTCCCCCTAGTGGGGTTTATCTCTGGTCTTTGACCAAACTTGTTGTCCCTTGTTGATGTGTTGATTGTCTACTTTATCATTGCATTTGTTGTTCTATCTTCAATTACTATTAATGAATGGAAAGACTAATTGTAATTGGAAAGTTTACTAATTGAACTATTGAATTGGGCTAAAGTAATTGATACAACATAGAACAATCTGAAAATTTAACATGGTATTAGAGGTAAGGTGAATGACAAGCCCAAAAGGAGGCAAGCATCAAATCAATCATCTTTGGAAAGTTGAAAGAGCTGATCTATACAAGTCAATATGATTTCCTTCTTCAAGGAAAATGAGAAGCTGGGTGACTCATCCAATTTCGTTGCATGGAAATTCAGGGTGGAGATCATAGCTGATAAGTGATAACAATTATGTTTTGGACTACATTTAAGGAAAAGTACCTGAGCCTCTAGAGAATGCTTCCGCTGCTGCCAAGAACAAGCACAAGAAAGGTGAGTTAAAAGCAAAGCAAATTATCGTTGATGGTTTACAAGATCATTTAATTGCATATGTTGGAAACTTGAGAAGGTCTAAGGATATGTATGATAAGATAGATGGCATGTATGAAGTCAACAATTTGAATGAAATCATCTCCTTGAAATATAAACTCAAAGATGAAAAAATGAATAAAGGAGAATTTGTGCAAAATTACATAATGAAGATATCTCGTCTTAGAGATCAATTACAAAGAGTTGGAGAATCTGTGTGTGACAAGGAATTGGTGATTGTGACTCTAAGAGGTATCTCTTCTATTTGGGAAACCTTTATTACTGCGATAAACAACAACAATGTCCTTCCATCATTTGATGAAATTGTTGGAAAGCTCACTCAGGAAGAATCAAGGATGATATCAAGAGGAAGGATTAAAAAACCCGAAGAAGGAGAGCCCGTTGCATTCATCACTCATGACAAGAAGTAGAAGAAAGGAAAAGGAGGTTCATTAGATTCGAGAAGCCTCCTTCTCGAAATCCAAATAGAAGAAAGAAATTTTTGAACATCGAATGCTACAATTGTCATAAGAAAGGCCACTATGCTTGAGATTTCCTCGAGAAGAACAATGGACCACGCTACAGTACTAGAAGCAACACCAACATGTTCAATGATCAAAGGAGGAGAGATGACTGAAGGAATGACTACAATGGAAGAGATGAAAGAAGAAGAAGAGATGCTCCAAGTGATCATGAAGAAGATCATTGTCAAAAGAAGTCAAGATTCTCCAGGTATGAAAGCAATGTTGCGAATCAATCTGAATATATTCTTATTTCTGCCCTTACTAGTTCATCTTCTCCGGATTCGTGGGATAGTTGGTTGGTTGATAGTAGGGCCACTCATCACTTCTTTGGTTATAAGGAAGTTCTCTCTAATTTGGTAGAGAGCGAGTCAAATTTGAAAATCATTGTTGGAGACAACTCCACTCATCCTATTAAAGGTTTTGGGTCCGTCAAATTTCATTTGAATTCCGAGGAATCTATTTTGCTCCATGATGTGATGTATGTGTTGGGATTGAAGAAGAATTTGGTATCACTATCTGCTTTGGAAGACAAAGGGATGAGGGTTGCCTTCATCAAGGGAAATGTTCTTACTTGGCTTGTTGGATCACCTATGAGAGATTCATTCACATTAGGATCAAGATATGAAGGACTTTATAGGGTTACTGGAATACCACTTTTAGCATTGGCCCATGATACTAATCATCTAAACGAGCTATGCCATCGAAGATTGGGCCAGCTACATGATGATGCTCTTCCATAATTGGAGGAATTGGTCTCAAGGATTCCCAAGGTTCAAGCTCATCATGATGGTGTATGTCCAGGTTGTGCCAGTGGAAAGAAGACAAGGGGACCATTCCCATCTAGTGAAAACAAGACAACTGACATCCTCCATCTCATTCATTCCAACATATGTGGTCTAATACCCGTGCATTCAATTGGTGGCCATCTCTACTACATCACCTTTATTGATGACTTTTCAAGGAAGGCATGGATATATTACTTGAAGCACAAGGATGAAGCCTTCGAAATGTTCAAGGAGTTCAAAGCTTTGATCGAAAATCAAACATGGAAGAAAATCAAAATATTTAGGCCTGACAATGGTGGAGAGTACACATCAAAGAAGTTCATTGATTTTTACAAGAAGGAAGGAATGAAGAAAGAAACAACTGTGCCCTACACTCCCAAACAAAATGGAGTGGCTGAAAGAAAGAACAGGTCCATTATAGAAGCTGCCCATGCCATGCTCGATAATCAAAAGTTTCCAAAGTTCGTTTGGGGAGAAGCAACAAATGTTGTCGTATATGTTCAAAATATGGTACCTCATCAAGCATTAGACAACAAGAGCTTGAAGAAGCGTTCACTGGTGTCAAGCTCGATGTTGGTCATCTTTGTATATTTGGTTGCCCCATATACTTTCATGTGCCGATGGACAAGAGGAACAAGTTGGAAGCCCCAGGAAGAAAATGTACGTTTGTTGGATATTTCTGGTCAAAGGAAGGTTGAAATTAGCAGGGATGTTACATTTAATGAAGACGACTTCCTACGAAAAGCAATGGACCTTCCTTTGCCTCCTCCTCCTGAGGAGAACAATGATATGGATGTTTTGGATGGTCGTTTTGTGCCTGAATTTAAGACAAATATTGTGGATGATCCCATGGATCCCTTAGATCCTCCTCCATGTGATCTGAGGCCATTTTGGCTTCTTGATACTTTATAGGATGACGAGAGACGTGTTCCCGTTCGAAGATATTTAGAAAAAGGAAGAAGCCATGCAGGTATGAGGGATATGTTGCAACCATGAGCACCATGATTCAAGCTGAACCTCCCACATTCGATGAAGCCATAAAAGAACAAGTTTGAAAAGATGTTATGGCTGAAGAATATGAATCGATTATGAAGAATGACAAATGGGATGTTGTGCAGAGACCAAAAGGGAAATTCGTGGTGACTTAAAAGTGGCTATTCAAGATCAAGCATGGAGTTGATGGTAGCATTGAGAAATACAAGGCAAGGTTCATGGCTCGAGGATTCTCCCAGAAAGAGGGAGAAGATTATGATGATATATTTGCACTTGTGGCTACAACCATTAGTTCGATAGTTTCCCTTGCCGCAAGTCAAGGATGGGCCCTTCATCAGATGGACGTGAAGATTGCATTCCTCCATGGCATGTTACAAGAAGAAGTGTATGTTGAGCAACTACAGGGATTTGAAGTAGAGGATCAAAAGACACATGTTCGCAGGTTGAAGAAGGCATTGTATGATTTGAAGCAAACCCTAGAGCATGGTATGCCCACAGGCAGTTATTTGGTGAAGTTGGGATTCACAAGAAGCAATGTCGATCCCAACCTCTACTTCAAGGTAACACAAGGTATGCCGTTGATTTTGGTTTTATATGTTGATGATCTGTTCTTGATAGGTAAAGAGTTGTTGATAATCGAGTGTAAGAGGGAGCTAGCCTCTGAATTTGAGATGAAGGACCTTGGACTTATGCACACTTTCTAGGCCTTGAGGGTGTGGCAAAGGCCTGGTGAGATTTTCCTTTCACAAGGAAAATATGTTGTGAAGATCTTGAAAAGATTTGGAATGGCAGATTGCAATTCACTACCCACACAGATGGAAATGATCTTTAAGAAGCTATGTGGAGAAGCTGCATGACTCGATTTGGCGAATCCGTCTGAGTATAGACAATTGATTGGGGCTTTGATGTTCCTAGTGAACACCTGTCTAGACATATGCTATGCAATGAACGACTTTGATGTTCCTAGTGAACACCCGTCTAGACATATGCTATGCAATGAACATGTTAATTCAATTCATGACCAGGCCTCTCCATGCACACTGGATCGTTGCCAATCACATTTTGAGATATTTGCATGGGACGATCACACTTGGTTTGAGATATTCTCTCGGAAATGTTCGACTTCATGGATACATCGATGTTGAGTAGGCAAGAAACGTTATCGATAAGAAGAGTACATCTGGATGTTGTTTTAGCCTTGGATCTTCCATGATATCTTGGATGAGCAGGAAGCAGAAGTCCGTAGCATTGAGTACCGCTAAGGCAAAATATATTTCTGCTAACATGGTTAGTTGCGAAGCAGTTTGGTTGAGGAATCTCTTTAGAGAACTATTTGAATAGGTTCTAGACACTACAGTGATATATTGCGACAACAAGAGTGGGATCCGTCGGGCAGAGAATCTTGTATTTCATGAAAAGTCCAAGCACATAGAGATCCGATATCACTTCATTCAAGACATGGTGCAAAGAGAAGTTATTAGACTCCATCACATATCGACAGATGAGTAGATTGCAGATATTCTCACCAAGGCTTTTGTTGAAAGGGAAGTTCTTGGTCTTCAGAGAGCAGCGAGGACTGATGGATGTGAGCCCCCCGATAAGGGGCATCGCTGATCGAGGACACTTTGCCAACTCTTCCCCCTTGTTTGAGCTCTCAGTGTGTGGAATTGAGATAGAGGGCTCCTGGGGTTGAGGGATCTATGGACAATACGGTATCACCCCTATCAGTTACCCATAGGGTTGGAGATGTTGCTCCCCTATCTTGGTCTTTGTAGAGTATACCCTATTTGGCATCATACCCACAAGCTTGGCTTGTTGGGATTGTCCCTCCCTGTTTGGCCAGTGGGTTGAGGAGGCTTAGGGGCATGTGATCCATACCTTTTGGTAAGTCAAGTATCTTGCCCAAGCTTGGATTATGATGCAGGTGTTCTACCACGACTCTTGAGGGTCATTGTTGGGAAGATCGATAGACAATAGGATGGGTTGAGATATGCTCCCTTATGTCACCTATTGCTTGATATGGGGTCAGAGATATTTAGCTCCCCCATGAGATTCTGGGTTGAGATGTACTCCCTGATGCGGTTTCAGATTGTGATATTCTCTTTGACGAGATAGAGGGTGGTAGCTTTTGCTCCCCAATGATTCTTCTTCTTTAGATTCAAGAGTGTTTTAGTAGATAAAGTTGAGCAGAGATGGGACATATGATGACAAGATGACATGTTGATCGATGGAAAAATATTGATATGTGGAATTCTCCCTAGTTGAGAGGGAGTGTTAAAAATATGCAACTATAGTCAAATTACACTTTGGACAACTCATTTGATGGAGATGACAATGGTATTGAATTCCTCTTTTCGAGAGGACCAAAATCGACCTAAAGATAACTCAAATTGGATAAGGGAAAGTGTACTTATGAAGGAAAGCCCACATATGCACATTTGAACAAGGTTGACCCTAAAGCAAATTGGGCACCCTTGGAAGCCTATAAATACAAGTGCCCTCAAGGTAATTTGGATGTCACCAAGCATCTTCTTCTTCTCTTCTTCATTGATTGGCTCGCATAGGTTTGAGGCAAGGAAGACAACAAAAGTTTGCAAAGGTCCGAAATTACAGGGTCCGAGGATCACATCTGTTTTAGGGTTTTTGGATTACAGTCGCAGGCACATCATAGGGCAAATTCGACCATAGTCGCTGGCTTGCATGCATCAAGGGTGCGACTGGAAGCCTACAGTCATTCGCATAGCTCCTCTTGCATGCGACCGAAAAGTTCGACTCAGGTTTGACTAAAGTTGACTGCATAAAGAAAAAGTTGTCTTTGACATATTCCAATGCTGGAAACTTATTTCTGAATGTTGTTGGGTTGTTTTGCTGATGATATTGTATTGGGATCGTTGTACTCTTCATTGAACATTTTATGACTATCTAATAGAAGAAGAATTTCAAAAGGTATTCCCCCTAGTTGGGTTTTTCCCTAGTCTTTGACCAAACCTGGTGTCTCTTGTTGATGTGTTGGTTGTTTACTTTGTCATTGCATTTATTGTTCTATCTTCAATTACTGTTGATGAATGGAAAGACTAATTGTAATTGGAAATATTGCTAATTGAAGTATTGAATTGGGCTAAAGTAATTGATACAACATAGAACAATCTGAAAATTTAACAAATAATGGTGATACTGCATAGCTTTTTGGAAGAATATTCGTAATTACATTGTTATAACCCATTGAAAATATTAGTTATAGTTGAACATGAGGTAATGTTTGAAGAACTATCAATCGTATTTGTAGAACATAATGGAAAATAATGAAAAAGGAAATGAATATAGGTTAAGGAAGTAGTCGTATCCTTATGCCAAGCACTAGGCAAATACTAATTATATCAATATATCTATCAAATTCATATATAATAATATTTGTACAATGGTGATGAGAATTAAAATCCACTCTAATTAAGGACCAAAAAATACAATGAATAGATGAATATTTTGCTCAACCTAATATAGAAAATAGTATCATCTAAACCATGGGGGTCAGACTTGGCAGGTTGTTATGTGTTTCCACTATGCAATCTTTACATCATTTTATTCTAGTTATCACTGCTTTAGAGTGCTTCACTTATAGTGTAGAGCTATCAGTTATTTCTTGTAGTAGTAGAAGAAAGATGTACACATAGCTTTCGTGTGTACACAAATCTTGAAAGATGACAAAGGTTTGTGAAGGTAAGTATATTGAAGTGTTAATGTACAACTAATTAATCAATCTATTCTCAAATGACATTATGTTCTACATAATTGGCAATCTGTAAAGTTTTGTAGATGTTCTATGCTAAGAGCAATTTCACTTTTCTCACAGCAATCATACAAGTAGTTAAGCAAAATGCAGATAGAACATATAAGCAGATCTTACAGAAGACAAATCAGAAACAGGAAAAATGTGTGTGTTCGTTTCGGCGGTCAACAGGATGCTTCAACCAGCAAAGTCTTCTTTGGTCAGCCAGCCCAGCATGTGTCACAACAACCCTCCAACCAGTAGATGAGTCAACCCAAGTCAATTCTATAAAAGTCAACGCTGTCATGAAAAGTCAACGCAGGGGCAGCAAGCTAAAAGTCAACGCAGCAGCAAAACGGTCAACCCTTTGACCTCGATTTTTGTGCCAGGTAGTACGGCCTTCAAAAATCGAACCTTCCACAAGTTTTCAGCTTGATTGGACCAAGCGTTGACCAAAGTCAACGCTGGTCAAACTTTCTGCGAAACCTTAGCAGCAGAAA